>JAGSMU010000397.1:0-22500 GCA_029286865.1 Teinopalpus imperialis
GGGGGCATTCGTATTGCGACGTTAGAGGTGAAATTCTTGGATCGTCGCAAGACGAACATCAACGAAAGCATTTGCCAAAGGTGTTTTCATCAATCAGAACGAAAGTTAGAGGTTCGAAGGCGATTAGATACCGCCTAGTTCTAACCGTAAATATGTCATCTAGCGATCCGCCGACGTTACTACGATGGCTCGGCGGGCAGCTTCCAGGAAACCAAAGATTTTGGACTCCGGGGAGTATGGTTGCAAAGCTGAAACTTAAAGGAATTGACGGAAGGGCACCACCAGGAGTGGAGCCTGCGGCTTAATTTGACTCAACACGGGAAATCTCACCAGGCCCGGACACCGGAAGGATTGACAGATTAACAGCTCTTTCTTGATTCGGTGGGTGGTGGTGCATAGCCGTTCTTAGTTGGTGGAGCGATTTGTCTGGTTAATTCCGGTAACGAACGAGACTCTAGCCTGCTAAATAGGCGTCGTCATTTTAGGTGTGCGTGGCTTCGGTCACGCAACTCACTGGCGACGTATTAAAATTCTTCTTAGAGGGACCGGCGGCTTCGAGCCGCCTGAGATGAGCAATAACAGGTCTGTGATGCCCTTAGATGTCCTGGAGCCGCACGCGCTACACTGAAGGAATCAGCATGTTCTCCTGGCCTAGAGGCCCGGGCAACCCGTTGAAACTCCTTCGTGCTGGGGATTAAGGGTTTGCAATTATCCCCATAAACGAGGAATTCCTAGTAAGCGCGAGTCATAAGCTCGCGTTGATTACGTCCCTGCCCTTTGTACACACCGCCCGTCGCTACTACCGATTGAATGATTTAGTGAGGTCTTCCGGACCGACACGCGGTAACTTCACGGCCGTCAGCGTTGCTGGGAAGTTGACCAAACTTGATCATTTAGAGGAAGTAAAAGTCGTAACAAAGGTTTCCGTAGGGAACCTGCGGAAGGATCATTAACGTAATATAAATATGCGCGAACGCCGTTCGTACGTATATATTATATTTACAATATAAATAATCCGAATAAACGAAAGTTTAAACAATTGCGACGATAGTCCGCCGCCGCCGCCGTCGCTCCGTGAGCGCGCGCGATTAACGCGCACATATACGTGCGTGCGTTCTAACGTTAGCGTAAACATCGTCGACGAAACACCTAGACACCGACCTAGCTAATCGTGTACGGTGTAGTTCGATGATAGTGACGCGCGAGTCGTTAGTGCGCCGCGACGTATGTGTCGCGTGCTAAATCGCGCGCCGTCGGTTTGACGCGGCGCTCAATTGATCGAAGCGAAGCGCCACTGGGACACACCAAACGGAACGTTGACATGGTAGAATCCGCGCCATCGAGTTTCGGTCCGTAAAGAGTGCGCGCTATACAAAAGCGAAATCCAGCGGCTTAGAATGTTCACGGCGTTAACGCGAGCCATGTAAAATGGTAACCGCGTTGACGTCCGTAGACCACCATGTCACCAACGGTCACATATACATTTCTAATGATATCATGTTCTTTTTGGATTTTTCTTTTCCGTTCGTTTTGTTTTATACTTTTTCTTTGTATGAAGAAATAAAAAGCAAAAACATAAACGAATATTACGAAGGATAACCTCTCACGAGGCATGGGATGGTGATCTCCGCGCCTGCGGCAGTTGATCAGCACGACCTTTTCAGGGCGGAAACCGGCAGGTAAAACCGTGTCTCCCGATCCTTCCGTACCCGTAAAGAACAACAACATTATTTAAACGATTACCTGGACGGTGGATCACTTGGCTCGCGGGTCGATGAAGAACGCAGTTAACTGCGCGTCATGATGTGAACTGCAGGACACATTTGAACATCGACATTTCGAACGCATTGCGGTCCGTGGAAAATATCCAGGACCACTCCTGTCGAGGCCAGCTGTTAAAAATAAGCCAGCGCACTGTTCGTCTTACACGTTGCTCGCGCGACGGTATCTGGCTGTTGACGGTTCGTTGGTACGATGGTATGTTAATATAACAGCGCATCGCGTATCTACTTACGGTCCGTTTAAATATTTTGTATACGATAAACGATATCACGACTCTCATTTGGTGGGCACGCGCGTACGCGACGTTCGTACTGAAAGCGTTACGCGACGGCGTCCCCATCGACGCGCGACTCTTCTGACGTAACAATCGATAGGGCATGC
This sequence comes from Teinopalpus imperialis, assembly GCA_029286865.1. Lineage (NCBI taxonomy): Eukaryota > Metazoa > Arthropoda > Insecta > Lepidoptera > Papilionidae > Teinopalpus > Teinopalpus imperialis. The sequence continues at coordinate 2,164 of JAGSMU010000397.1, forward strand.
GCGATTCGATACGGTGACGTACCGTCGTTCCCGGCAGGTTTTAACCGCCCACGGGAACGTTTAGGCGTGAACGTTGCGAGCGCGTTCGACGTTTCGACGATATACGACTAGTCGTCGTTTTATGTTCGATACAATTGCAGGAGAGGGTTCGAGTGCGTTCGTATTGTATCGCTTACGCTTCGATCCTCACTCGCGATAGTAGGCGGACTCGACGTCCGAAGAGCGCCTCGACCGTTACGACGCCGTCGTATTGCAACGACGGCGTAGGCGTCATTCAGTCGTCATAGCGCTGACGGATATCGTAATACCTCGATTTTATCGTTGGCCTCCAGATCAGGAGGATCACCGCCGAATTTAAGCATATTAGTAAGCGGAGGAAAAGAAACTAACAAGGATTTCCTTAGTGGCGGCGAGCGAACGGGGAAAGAGCCAGCGCGAATCCGCGGTCGTATCAGACGCGGGAGATATGTTCAGGAGGTTCCGCTTTCTCGTCGTCGATACTCCTGTCAAGTTCGTCTTGAACAGGGCCGTTTTTTCCGCAAGAAGTGCAGGCAGCTAGCGACGGAGGGCGGCGAGAGGAGGACTCTCTAAGTCAGGTTGCTTGAGTGCAGCCTAAGTGGGTATTAAACTCCATCTAAGGCTAAATATTACCGCGAGACCGATAGCGAACCAAGTTACCGTGAGGGAAAGTTGAAAGAACTTTGAAGAGAGTTCAAGAGTACGTGAAACCGTTCAGGGTAAACCTGCGAAACTCGAATGAACGAACGGAGATTCATCGTCCTCCGCGGCGTACGCGCTCACTCTGATGTAGTCCGTCCCTTAATCGGGTAGCGGTCTTCACGGGCCGGGCGCGTCGACGTCCGCGGACGGCGATGCACTTCTCTCTCCAGTAATGCATCGCGACCCGTTCGACACGTCGGCTAAGCGCCGTCCGGTAGCTAATTCGTTCCGATGTCAAAAGCGGACGGTTGGACCGCGACGGTAGCCGACCAGCCGATCGGACGGTAGAAGAACACGAATCGCGCACGCTTTAACCCATAAGCGCACACGTCGGCCCGACGCAAGACAACGTCGTCATCGAGGTCCCTGCCGTTGTGCGGACATCGGTGCAGCGTCTGTTGTCGCAGCCGTGCAGTCTCCGGACCGTGCGCGTCTCGGTCGGCGATGATTCAGTTTCGGAGCACTCGCAGGACCCGTCTTGAAACACGGACCAAGGAGTCTGCATGTGTGCGAGTCATTGAGTTGTGTTAAAGAAACTAGAAGAGCGCAACGAAAGTGAAGGCGCGCGCTAGTCGCGCGCTCAGGGAAGAAAGGATGGAGCGTCGGTCTCGATCGACCTCTCGCACTCCCGAGGAGCGTCGTTCCAATCCGTGAATGTAGGCGCGCTCTGAGCAGAAGATGCTGGGACCCGAAAGATGAGTGAACTATACCTGGTCAGGTCGAAGTCAGAAACCTGATGGAGGACCGTAGCGATTCTGACGTACCGATCGATCGTGGAACTGGGTATAGGGGCGAAAAGGCTAATCGAACCATCTAGTAGCTGGTTCCGTCAGAAGTTTCCCTCAGGATAGCTGGCGTCGATGACGAACGGTCTCATCCGGTAAAGCGAATGATTAAGTGGGGCCAGAGCGACATCAACCTATTCTCAAACTTTAAATGGGTGAGAGCTCAAAGCACTCGAACGATGAAGCCGGAGATCTGATGACGGTATTAAGTGGGCCAATTTTGGTAAGCAGAACTGGCGCTGTGGGGATGAACCAAAAACGTAGTGTTAAAGGCGCCTAAAAACGCTCATAGGACACCATGAAGGCGTTGGTCGCTCATGACAACAGGACGGTGGCCATGAAGTCGGAATCCATGGAGTGTGCAACGACTCACCTGCCGAAACAGCAGCCCTGAAAATGGATGGCGCTGGAAGCGTTTGCCTACTCCCCACTACCGTTACGGGCAATAACGACGTGCGAAACGTATGTCGTCATTACGCCGTAACAGGTGGGACGAGCGCGACGGAGAGCGCAGGAAAGAGTCTGGGCGCGAGCGCCTGGAACCTCCGTCGGTGCAGATCTTAGTGGTATTAGCAAATACTCCAGCGAGGCCCTGGAGGACTGACGTGGAGAAAGGGTTTCGCGTGAACGGTAAAGTTGCTCGCGAGTCAGTCGATCTAAGCTCGGAGAGATCTTATGTCGATGTGGCGTGTTTTTCGAATTTCCGGATAAATAACGCCCTTTGAGCGAAAGAATCCGGTTCCTATTCCGGAACCCGGCAGCGGAACCGGTTCAATAATCGTTCCCTCGTTTCAAAGCGGTGTTCGACGGGTAACCCAAAGTGGCCTGAAGACGCCGCCGAGGGTCAGGAAGAGTTTTCTTTTCTGCCTGAGCGTTCGAGTTCAAAAGCAAGACCCACAGAAGGGAATGGTTCCGGAACGCGAAGAGCCACATTCGGCGGTGTCCGGATACTCTCTGCGGACCTTGAAAGTTCGGAGTGAGGGATGGCTGCGTGGAGATGTCGCGCCGGTTCGTACCCGCATATCGCGGCAGGATCTCCAAGGTGAAGAGCCTCTAATCGATAGATAATGTAGGTAGGAAGTCGGCAAATTGGATCCGTAACTTCGGAATAAGGATTGGCTCACGAGGACGGGGCGTGTCGGGTTTGGACGGGAAGCGGATGCGGCCGGTGCCGGAGCCTGGTCGATGCTCGTGCGTCTCTCGGGGCGTGCGGGCTGAATCCGGACCGCGTTCCGGCCTTTGCGGTCTTCCTAGCCGTAAGGTCGCGTCTGTTTCGTTTCTTGCGCGATAGGCGCGCGCGCGCCGCAATACGACCGCCGTTCAGCGTCCAGCTCAAATTTAACGGACAAAGGAATCCGACTGTCTGAGTAAAACAAAGCATTGCGATGGCCCTCGCGGGTGTTGACGCAATGTGATTTCTGCCAGTGCTCTGAATGTCAACGTGAAGAAATTCAAGCAAGCGCGGGTAAACGGCGGGGATAATGAAGCTCTCTTAGGTAGCCAAATGCCTCGTCATCTAATTAATTGACGCGCATGAATGGATTAACGGATTCCCACTGTCCTATCTACTATCTGCTTGAAACCAGCCAAGGGAACGGGCTTGGGAGAATCAGCGAGGGAAAAGAAGACCCTGTTGAGGAAGCGATAGTCTGGCATTGTAAGGAGACGCAGGAGGTGTAGCATAAGTGGGAGATCGTTCGCGCGGTCGTCGCTGAAAAACCACTACTTTCATTGTTTCATTACTTACTCGGTTGGGCGGAAGCGGTGCGCGGTCGATTTTATCGGCAGGCGCACGGTGTTTCCGTTCAAAGCGTGCGGAAATAACGGCGTGGCGGCAGCGCCGTCGCCGTACAACTCCGCGTGATCCGGTTCGAGGACACTGCCGGAGCGGGGAGTTTGACTGGGGCGGTACATCTGTCAAAAGAATAACGCAGATTGTCCTAAGGCCAGCTCAGCGGGGACAGAAACCTCGCGATGGAGCAAAAGGGCAAAAGCTGGCTTGATCCAGATGTTCAGTACGCATAGGGACTGCGAAAGCACGGCCTATCGATCCCTTTAGTATAAAGGTTTTAGCAAGAGGTGCCAGAAAAGTTACCACAGGGATGATAACTGGCATGGCGGCAAGCGTTCATAGCGACGTTGCTTTTGATCCTTCGATGTCGGCTCTTCCTATCGTGCGAAACAAAATTCGCCAAGCGTTGGATTGTTCACCCATCAAAGGAACGTAGGCTGGGTTTAGCCGTCGTGAGACAGGTTAGTTTTACCTACTGATGGCTGGTCGTTGCGATGAAGTAATACTGCTCAGTACGAGGAGGAACCACCAGTTTCGGACATTTGGTTTCGCACTCGGCCGAGCGGCCCGGTGGTGCTTACCATCCCGCGGGATTATGCCTGAACGCCTCTAAGGCCAGTAGCCTAGTCGAATCAGCAAAGGATATGCTCACTGTGGAGCTCCGAGTCGGGAGGCTCTAAACAATGTGACTTTACTAGTCGCGCTGCACTCGTGCGGTGCGACGTCGAGAACTGTTGGATCTCGGTGAGCGAGATTGCTATCGGTTTTAAAACGTGCACCACGGCACCGTGGTTTCGAATTAACCTCAGTTCGATGTCCGGAGCTCGGAATACGTCTGTAGACGACTTACGTTCCTGGCGGGGTGTTGCTCAGTAGAGCAGCGTCGTGCTACTGCGATCTGTTGAGATCAGCCTACGCCAGGTGTGATTCGTCTGAGGACGATGTTATATAGCGGACGATGTATGCGATATATATATATATATAGTATATTCGTATTCGCTCCGTATCGTGTTGTTGAACGATCGGAGATATCGTTTATTCGATATCATATTTATAGTTGAATCGATACGAGAGCACGTACCGATGTGGACTTGTAAAATTTTTCAAATGTTTCGATACGCGAACACGCGTGTCCATTTAAGGACACATTTGAGGAAATAGTTCAAATGAACGAAAGAAAACATTACAATGATGTGCAGTAATAGATAACTGTACGCGTACGCGGTATCGATATGGACTTGTAGGTGTAATCCGATACGCGAACGCACGTACCGGTGTGGACTTGTAAAATTTTCGTGTTTCGATACGCGAACACGCGTCATATTTATTATGTTATTTATTCGTTACAATTGGTATATGCACTTTATGTTTCTGGCTACCAGAACGACCACGCATCTCACAGAATACCAGCATAATGCTGCTTATCGAATCTATATATCCGGAGGACTCTTATTGTGGTGACGACGAACATCTGCGCTATGGGCCGTCAAATCGATCAATGCGTGCGCTCGTTCGCCACTCTGAATGTTATAAAGTAATTAATATATCAATAGGTCAAATTAACTATATGGACTTGTGATATATATATTTTCAATATTATACACCGATACGCGAACGCGCACGTACCGATGTGGATGTAAAGGGTACACAAATGTTTCGATACGCGAACACGCGTCATATTTATTTATGTTATTTATTCGTTAGAATTAGTATATGCACTTTATGTTTCCGGCTGGAACGACCACATCTCACAGAATACCAGCATAATGCTGCTTATCGAATCTATATATCCGGAGGACTTTCTTGTGGTGACGACGAACGCATCTGCACTATGGGCCGTCAAATCGATCAATGCGTGCGCTCGTTCGCCACTCTGAATGTTATAAATGGTAATATATTCGACGAACATTGAAATTTATTTCATCCTATAGACCATCACACGCACAGTGTACGTCGGCTTACTCATGTATCGGCGGCTTGTTGAAATAATACATAATTGTACACTTGTGATATATATTTTTTCAATATTATACGCCGATACGAACACTTGCGGTATGTCGATGTGGACTGTAAAATTTTTCAAATGTTTCGATACGCGAACGCGTGTCCATTCAGGACACGGAAACAGGGAAATAGTTCAAATGAACAGACAGGCAAAACATTACAATGATGTGCAGTAATAGATATCTGTACGCGTACACCGGTATCGATATGGACTTGTAAAATTAAACTTCAATCCGATACGCGAACGCACGGTAGCGTGTGGACTTTTAATAATTTTCAAATGTTTCGATACGGAACACGTCATATTTGTTAATTGAATTGGTTTATAGAATATAATATTAGATATTGATTCTTCCTTTATTCTTTTATTTCATGGTTTTGCTTGTTCAAAATACATAAAATTGTAAAAAAAAAAAATAAAAAAAAAAAAAACACACACACACACAACCTCAGTCAGAAGTTCCGGGGATATTCTTCAATAAAATATATAACAACCACCTAATATAAATCACTTCGGCGTGTTTCGACACGACAAAGATGCGGATACACATACCTGCAGTCGTACATACATATATTAGACGAAGCGCCGAGCGGTGCATGTCGTCCGAAATATTAAACTGTGTCGGGCGACGTCTCCGTTATTATACACGGTCAGACGTTCCAATAGCGTCCGTTTAATTAACGCGTATTGCTTTCGGCGTGCGAGCTGTCTTCGCCACGTCGTTAAGTATCGCTAAATCACGCGCGTCGCCGAGGCGCCTCACACCATAAAGGAGCGCGCTCGAGGGACTGCTGCGATTTGAATTCTCGTTCACGGATATGATCTCTCGCTTACCGGGCTATCGACCCAGAAAACGTTTGTGATGAAGCGTGTTGTAATAAAGTGAAGTATTTAAACAAAGTCTCTCGTTGTCGAACGTTCCCATGAATCGGACGCGGAATGCTCCGTCCACGATAAGTCTGGAAGAACGCGTAGCGAGTGGTGAGATATCCATTCTCTACCGTATGAACAGCAGGCGTATTCATGTAATACGTCACCGGTGCGTCTGAGCGTTTTGTGCGCTCGCGCATCGCGTTGCACATGTCTCGCGCTGTGTGAGACGGTTCGCCTCGTTCACGCGCTTAACGTGCGAGCAGCAACGCCACACACCTAGTTTCGCACTTGGTGGTGGGTTGACGCGCTCGTTGATGCGTGTACGTTCGAAGCGCGCACGTCTTTGTCAGCTCCTGGTTGATCCTGCCAGTGATTATATGCTTGTCTCAAAGATTAAGCCGTGCATGTCTCGAATTGCAAGCCGTATTAAGGCGATACCGCAGATAGCTCAATATATCAGTTTGGTTCCTTGGATCTTGCCTCGGTTGCCGGATAGCTTTGTGGTAATTCTAAGAGCTAATACATGCAATCCAGAACTCTGACCAGTGATGGGATGAGTGCTTTTATTAGATCAAAACCAATCGACGGAGGCCTCGCGTCAGAAGTCGTTAATTTTGATGAATCTGGATAACTTTGCCGATCGCGGTCCTGCACCAGCGACGCATCTTTCAAATGTCTGCCTTATCAACTTTCGATGGTAGTTTCTGCGACTACCATGGTTGTCTGGTAACGGGAATCAGGGTTCGATTCGGAGAGCCTGAAACGGCTACCACATCAAGAACTGAGCGCGCAAATTACCCACTCCCGGCACGAGGAGGTAGTGACGAAAAATAACGATACGGGACTCTTACGAGGCCTCGTAATCCGGAATGAAGTACGCTAAAATATTTTAACGAGGAACAATTGGAGGGCAAGTCTGGTGCCAGCAGCCGCGGTAACTCCAGCTCAATAGCGTATACTAAAATTGTTGCGGTTAAAAGCTCGTAGTTGCATTTGTGCGCCGCGCTGTCGGTGCACCATCCTGATGATACTGACACGTCTGCGGAACGCATATCGTCAGTGAGCCGTCGACGGCGGCAGTTCAATATCAAAATCCTATCGCGAATTGCTCTTCGTTTGAGTGTCGAGATGGGCCGATAATTACTTTGAACAAATTAAGAGTGCTCAAAGCGGGCTCAAAATGCTGCTTAGATATTTCGTGCATGGAATAATAGAATATGATCTCAGTTTCTATTTTGTTAGTTTCAGAACTCCGAGGTAATGATTAATAAGTGCTAAGGGGGCATTCGTATTGCGACGTTAGAGGTGAAATTCTTGGATCGTCGCAAGACGAACGCATCAGCAACATTTATAAAGAGTGTTTTCATCAATCAAGAACGAAAGTTAAGAGGTTCGAAGGCGATTAAGATACCGCCCTGAACACAACCGTAAATATGTCATCTAGCGATCATAAGACGGTACCGCGATGGCTCGGCGGGCGGCTTCAGAACAAAGATTTTGGACTCCGGGGAGTATGGTTGCAAAGCTGAAACTTAAAAGGGGTGACGGAAGGGCACCACCAGGAGTGGAGCCTGCGGCTTAATTTGACTCAACTGGAAATCTCACCAGGCGGACACGGAAGGATTGACAGATTAACAGCTCTTTCTTGATTCGGTGGTGGTGGTGCATAGCCGTTCTTAGTTGGTGGAGCGGTTGTCGCGGTTAATTCCGGTAACGAACGAGACTCTAGCCTGCTAAATAGGCGTCGTCATTTAGGTGTGCGTGGCTTCGGTCACGCAACTCACCTAGCGACGTAAAATTCTTCTTAGAGGACCGGCGGCTTCGAGCCGCACGAGATGGTAATAACAGGTCTGTGATGCCTTAAGATGTCTGGGCACGCGCATACACTGAAGGAATCAGCATATTCTCCCTGGCCTAGAGGCCCGGGCAGCCACGTTGAAACTCCTTCGTGCTGGATTAGAGGTTTGCAGTATCATAAGCATTCCTGAAGTAAGCGCGAGTCATAAGCTCGCGTGATTACGTCCTGCCCTTTGTACACCTTCCGTCGCTACTACCGATTGAATGATTTAGTGAGGTCTTCCGGACCGACGCGGTGCTTCACGGCCGTCGGCGTTGCTGGGAAGTTGATAAGCTTTGATCATTTAGAGGAAGTAAAGTCGTAACAAAGGTTTCCGTGAGGGAACCTGCGGAAGGATCATTAACCAATATAAATATGCGCGAACGCCGTTCGTACGTATATATATATTTACAATATAAATAATCCGAATAAACGAAGTTTTAAACAATTGCGACGATAGTCCGCCGCCGCCCGCCGTCGCTCTCCGTGAGCGCGCGCGATTGGCACGCACATATACGTGCGTGCGTTCTAACGATTAGCGTAAACATCGTCGACGAAACACCTAGACACCGACCTAGCTAATCGTGTACGGGTGTAGTTCGATGATATTGACGCTTATGATCGTTAGTGCGCCGCGACGTATGTGTCGCGTGCTAAATCACCGCGCCGTCGGTTGACGCGCGGCGCTTTCGAACAGTCGAAGCGAGCCCACTAGGTTACACACACCAAACGGAACGTTGACATGGTAGAATCCGCGCCATCGAGTTTTCGGTCCGTAAAGAGTGCGCGCTATACAAAAAGCGAAATCCAGCGGCAGAAGATGTTCACAGCGTTAACGCAGGCAGCATGTAAAATGGTAACCCGCGTTGACGTCGCTGGTACCGTAATGCCAACGGTCACATATACATTTCTAATGATATCAAAATGTTCTTTGGATTTTTTCTTTTCCGTTCGTTTTGTTTTATACTTTTCTTTGTGGAAATAAAAACAAAAACGTAAACGAATAATACGGATAACCTCTCACGAGGCATGGGATGAGTGATCTCGCGCCTGCGGCTGGTGATTTGATCCGAAAGATAGTACGACCTTTTCAGGGGCGAAACCGGCGGAATTAAGTGATCCTTCCGTACCCAATAAGGAACAACAACATTATTTAAACGTGATTACCCTGGACGGTGGATCACTTGGCTCGCGGGTCGATGAAGAACGCAGTTAACTGCGCGTCATAGTGTGAACTGCAGGACACATTTGAACATCGACATTTCAGACGCACATTGCGGTCCGTAGAATATCAGGACCACTCCTGTCTGAGGGGCCGGCTGTTAAAATATTAACCACACTGTTCGTCTTACGTTTGCTCGCGCGACGGTATCTCGAACAATTGACGGTTTCCGTTGGGCAATTTTACGATGGTATGTTAGCCTAATGGCGCATCGCGCGTATCACCACAGTCCGTTTAAATATTTTGTATACGATAAACGATATCACGACTGTCGTGTTGGTCGGGCGCACGCGCGTACGCGGCGATTTCATGCTGAAAGCGTTACGCGAGCGGCGTCCCATCGACGCGCGACTCTTCGACGTAGTAATCGATAGAGGGCATGCGCGATTCGATACGGTGACGTACCGTCTCGTTCAGCGGAGTTTAACCGCCAGGAGACGTTTAGGCAGGCGTGAACGTTGCGAGCGCGACAAACTGTTTCGACGATATACGACTAGTCGTCGTTTATGTTCGTATATATAATACAGTACGGAAGGTTCGAGAGTGCGTTCGTGTATCGCTTACGCGCTTCGATCCTCACTCGCGATAGTGGAAACGGACTCGACGTCGAAGAGGCGCCTCTACGACCGTTACGACGCCGTCGTCAATACCAGCGGCGACGGCGTAAGGCGTCTCGTTCGGTCGTCGTAGCGCTGACGGATATCGTGTCTGCGCACTCGATTTTTATCGTTGGCCTCAGATCAGGAGGATCCTTACATGAATTTAAGCATATTAGTAAGCGGAGGAAAGAAGCTAACAAGTTTCCTTAGTAGCGGCGAGCGAACAGGAAAGAGCCCAGCGCACAGATCCCGCGGTCGTATCAGACGCGGGAGATGCCGTGATGTTCAGGAGAGTTCCGCTTTCTCGTCGTCGATACTCCTGTCAAGTTCGTCTTGAACGGGGCCGTTTTCCCGCAGAGGTGCAGGCCCGTAGCATTGGGCGGCGGCGAGAGGACTCTCCTAAGAGTCGGAGTTGCTTGAGAGTGCAGCCCTAAGTGAATTGAAGTAAAGCTCCATCTAAGGCTAAATATTACCGCAGGACCGATAGCGGAGCAAAATTTTTACCGTGAGGAAAGTTAGAAAGAACTTTGAAGAGAAGTTCAAGAGTACGTAACCGTTCAGGGTAAACCTGCGAAACTCCGAATGAACGAACGGAGATTCATCAATCACTCCGCGTACGCTCACGCTCTGATGTAGTCCGTCCTTAATCGGGTAGCGGTCTTCACGGGCCGGGCGCGTCGACGTCCGCGGACGGCGTGCTTCTCTCAGTAATGCATCGCGACCCGTTCGACGTCGGCTGGCGCCGTCGGTAGCCCCAATTCGTTCCGTGTCAAAAGCGGATTGGTTGGACCGCGACGGTAACCCGACCAGCCGTCGGACGGTAGAAGACACGAATCGCGCACGCGCAACTTACATAAGCGCGTCCGGCCCGACGCAAGACAACGTCGTCATCGAGAGTCCTGCCGTTGTGCGGACATCGGTGCGGCGCGTCTGTTGTCGCAACCGTGCGATCTCGGACCGTACGCGTCTCAGTCGGCGATGATTGGTTTCGGGCACTCGCAGGACCCGTCTTGAAACACGAGATGAGTCTGGCATGTGTGCGAGTCATTGAGTTATTATTTAAAACTGAAAGAGCGCAACGAAAGTGAAGGCGCGCGCTAGTCATCGCTAACTCAAGATGGAGCGTCGGTCTCGATCGACCTCTCGCACTCAGGCGTCTCGTTCAATCCGTGAATGTGAAGCGCGCTCTGAGCAGAGATGCTGGGACCCGAAAGATGGTGAACTATGCCTGGTCAGGTGAAGTCAGGGGAAACCCTGATGGAGGACCGTAAGCGATTCTGACGTGCAAATCGATCGTCGGAACTGGGTATAGGGGCGAAAGACTGAAATCCGGTATCTAAAGTAGCTGGTTCCGTCCGAAGTTTCCTCAGGATGGCGTCGATGACGAACAGTCTCATCGGTAAAGCGAATGATTAGAGGCATTGGGGCCGAAGCATTTCCTTCTTCTCAAACTTTAAATGGGTGAGAGCTCCGGCCTCTCGAACGATGAAGCCGGAATCTGATGACAGTGCCAAGTGGGCCAATTTTGGTAAAGCAGAACTGGCGCGTAAGATGAACAAACGTAGTGTTAAGGCGCCTAAAAAACGCTCATGGGACACCATGAAAGGCGTTAGTCGCTCATGACAACAGGACGGTGGCCATGGAAGTCGGAATCCGCTAAAGGTGTGCAACGACTCACCTGCCGAAGCAACCAGCTGAAATGGATGGCGCTAGGCGTTTTCGCCTATACACTGGGTACGGGCAATAGCGACGTGCGGCTTGTGTATCGTCATTACGTACCGTAACAGAGTAGGACTTTGAAACGCGGCGGAGGCGCAGAAGGGTCTGGGCGCGAGCCCGCGCCTGGGCATAATCGGCGGTGCAGATCTTGGTGGTAGTAGCAAATACTCCAGCGAGGCCCTGGAGGACTGACGTGGAAAGGGTTTCGCGTGAACGGTAGTTGCTCGCGAGTCAGTCGATCCTGGCTCAAGGAGAGATCTTATGTCGATGTGGCGTATTTTTCGAATTTCGGATAAATAACGCCCTTTGAGCGAAAAGGAATCCGGTTTCCCTATTCCGGAACCCGGCAGCGGAACCGTTTCAATAATCGTTCCTGTTTGGCAGAGTGTTCGACAGGAGTAACCCAAAGTGAGCTGAAGACGCCGCCGAGGGTCAGGAAAAGAGTTTTTCTTTTCTGCCTGAGCGTTCGAGTTCCATGGAATCCTATAGAAGGGAGATATGGTTCCGGAACATGAAGAGCACCACATTGCGGCGGTGTCAGATACTCTGCGGACCCGAAAATTCAGGTGAGGATGTACGTGGAGATGTCGCGCCGGTTCGTACCCATATCCGCAGCGGAATACCAAGGTGAAAGAGCCTCTAGTCGATAGAATAATGTAGGTAAGAGTGGCAAAATTGGATCCGTAACTTCAGACAGGATTGACTCTCTGAGGACCAGGGCGTATGAGGTTGGACAGAGGAAGCGGATGCGGCCGGTGCGGAGCCTGGTCGATGCTCGTGCGTCTCTCGGGGCGTGCGGGCTGAATCGGACCCGCGTTCCGGCCTTCCATGAATCTTCCTAACCATCGTCGCGTCTGTTTCGTTTCTTGCGCGATAGGCGCCTGTACGACCGCCGTTCAACGGTCAGCTCAGAACTGCTTTGGACAAGAGGCCGATGTCCTGGTAAGCAAAAGCATTACGATGGCCCTCGCGGGTGTTGACGCAATGTGATTTCTATGCTCTGAATATCAGCGTAGAAGAAATTCAAGCAAGCGCGGGTAAACGGCAGGAAGTAACTATGACTCTCATAAGTGCCGTGAATCTCCGGTGGCGATTTAGTGCTGCCCTAACAGGCGAATTTGACAACCCTTAGCGGAAGCGTGCATTGGATGGTAGAGAGCCAGCCATTCTGACACCATCAATACGCGAGCTTTCGAGGCTAGCCAATGGGAGTCTCGAGCGTCTGGAGGGACTGCCGGGCAATCGAGACTCAACCATAACCAGAAACCTGCTCGTGGCGCAGCTGCTCAAGACTGATACGGGAGGAGGATTGCCTAAAATAGTAAGCACCGTTAGCGGCTGTTGCGGAGCTTCGATCTCATTGGCACATCCTAAAACTGCGAGAAAAGCGCACTTCCACCGCTGTAACCCTCGGGTGGCGGTCGGAAACTGCGACCAGGTTTGCTGGATTTGTCCCGGTATGCGCAGCGATTTCTCCACTGAACGTGACACGGGCTTGGTACGGGGTTGAGATTCCCCGTACGGCCCCGTGGGGAGGACACTTGTGTCACAAAGTCGAATCGTTTGCTTCGGTTGGGGCCTGGCGAAAACGATCGGCGCCTTTAAGCAGCGGGTGCTCAGCTGCTAACCGGATTCTCGAGCGTCGGACCATCCGTCGGGGAATGGTCGCCCGATCCATCGGAGCAGGGAGCTCGGTACCAGGATCAACCGCTCTGCCCGGGGCTCAGGCTCCAGGCGAGTGGCCGATAAAATGAAGAACCGCTGCCGAGCCCGCATTGGTTGCGGGGCCGGTAACTAACTTTTAGCCAAACGCCTAATTCCCCATACCATCTAGCAACCACCACTACATCAGTGGCAAATGCTGATCCCCAAGCCTCAAGGACGGGAGATGGGACAAAGTGAAGCGTCTCGTGGGTATCCGTGATGATTATAAATCCCGTCGCTGGCGATAGTGCCTGTGATAAGCGAAGTAATGAAATGCCTCGTCATCTAATTAGTGACGCGGATGGATTAACAGGATTCCCCACTGTCCCTATCTACTATCTAGCGAAACCACAGCCAAAGGAACGGGCAGGAGAATCAGCAGGGGAAAGACCCTGTTGAGCTTGACTCTGAGTCTGGCATTGTAAGGAGACATGAGAGGTGTAGCATAAGTGGGAGATCGTTCGCGCAGTCGTCGCTGAAAACCACTACTCATTGTTTCGTACTACTCAGTTGGGCGGAAGTTGCGCGGTCGATTTATCGGCAGGCGCGGTGTTTCATTAAGCGACGCGGTAGCGGCGTGGCATGCTTGTCTTATTGATCGGTTCAGGGACGCCGGGCGGGGTTGACTGGGGCCAGTACATCTGTCAAAGAAGAATGCTTACCAGGTAATCTAAGGCCGGTAGCGGGGACAGAGCACTCGCGTGGAGCAAAAAGAGGCAAAAGCTGGCGGTCCAGATGTTCGGTACGCGCCAGGGACTGCGGCACGGCCTATCGATCCTTTGGTATGAAGTTTTAGCAAGAGGTGCCAGAAAAGAGATTACCACAGGGATAACTGGCTTGTAGCGTAAGCGTTCACTAGCGACGTTGCTTTTGATCCTTCGATATCGGCTCTTCCTATCATTGCAAGCAAAATTCGCCAACGTTGTTCACCCATCAAAAGGAATTAGGCTGGGTTTAGACCGTCGTGAGACAGGTTAGTTTTACCTACTGATGGCTAGTCGTTGCGATAGTAATACTGCTCAGTACGAGGAACCACCAGTTTCGGACATTTGGTTCATGCACTCCAGCCAGGCGGCCAGTGGTGCGAAAGCTTCATCCGCGGGATTATGCCTGAACGCCTCAGGAGCCGAAGCCAGCCTAGTCGAATCCGGCAGGATATGCTCCTGTGGAGCTCCGAGTCGGGAGGCTCTAAACAGTAGCGACTTTACTGATCGCGCTGCACTCGTGGTGCGACGTCGAACCATTGGATCTCATTGAGCGGTGCTATCGGTTTGTTTTTAAAACCGCACCACGGCACCGTGGTTTCGAATTAACCTCAGTTCGATGTCGGAGCTCGGAATAGTCTGTAGACGACTTACGTTCCTGGCGGGGTGTTGTGCTCGGTAGAGCAGCGTCGTGCTACCGATCTGTTGAGACTCAGCCCTACGCCGGGTGATTCGTCTGAGGACGATGTTATATATAGCGGACGATATATGCGATATATATATATATATATATAGTATATTCGTATTCGCTCCGTATCCTCGTATTGTTGAACGATCCGGAGATATCGTTTATTCGATATCATATTTTATAGTTGAATCGATACGAGAACGCACGTATGATGTGGACTTGTAAAATTTTCAAATGTTTCGATACGCGAACACGCGTGTCCATTTAAGGACACATTTGAAATAGTTCAAATGAACGAAAGAAAACATTACAATGATGTGCAGTAATAGATAACTGTACGCGTACACCGGTATCGATATGGACTTGTAAAATTAAACTTCAATCCGATACGCGAACGCACGTACCGATGTGGACTTGTAGAATTTTCAAATGTTTCGATACGCGAACACGCGTCATATTTGTTATGTTATTTATTCGTTGAGTAGTATATGTACACTTTGTTTCCGGCGCTTTGCAGAACGACCGCATCTCGGGAATACCAGCATAATGCCCAGCATGAATCTATATATCCGGAGGACTCTTATTATTGGTGACGACGAACGCATCTGCACTATGGGCCGTCAAATCGATCAATGCGTGCGCTCGTTCGCCACTCTGAATGTTATAGTAATATATTGACGAACGTGGAAATTTATTTCATCCTATAGACATCACACGCACGGTGTGCACGTCATTACTCATGTATTGGCTTGTTGGAAGTGATGTACGTAATTGTACGCTTGTGATATATATTTTTCAGTAATTATACACCCGATACGCGAACGCGCGTGTCGTTGTGGACTTTTTAAAATTTTCAAATGTTTCGATGCGCGGACTGCGCGTCATATTTATTTATGTTAATTTATTCGTTACAATTATACTGCACTTTGTGTTTCTGGCTGCAGAACGACCACATCACTGAATACCAGCATCATGCTGCTTATCGAATCTATATCGGAGGACTCTTAATATTGGTGACGGCGGAGCATCTGCACTATAGACCGTCAAATCGATCAATGCACGGTGCATCGTTCGCCGCTTGAGATGTTATAAATGATAATATATCAATGGGGTCAAAATTAACTATGGACTTGTGATATATATTTTTCAATATTACCGATACGCGAACGCACGCACCGATGTGGACTTGTAAAAATTTCAAATGTTCGATACGCGAACGCGTGTCCCATTAAGGACACAGAAACAGGAAATAGTTCAATGAACAGACGAACAAAACATTACAATGATGATAACGTGTAGATATCTGTGCGTGTTTACCGGTATCGTATGGACGGCAAAAATTAAACTTCGTCGATACGCGAACGCGTACCGATGGACTTTTAATAATTTCAAATGTTTCGATACGCGAACACGCGTCATATTATTTATTTAATTAATTGGTTTATAGATGTAATAACAGATATTGATTCTTCCCCTTTATTCTTTATTTCATGGTTTTGCTTGTTCAAAATGCATAAAATTGTAAAAAAAAAAAAAAATAAAAAAAAACACACACACTGGCCTCAGTCAGGTTTCGGGACATTGTTAGTAAAAGTATGCCAACAGCCACTATTATAAATCCTTCGGCGTGTTTCGACACGACAAAGATGTTACGCCAATTACGCATACCTGCGGT
Organism: Teinopalpus imperialis; assembly: GCA_029286865.1. Lineage (NCBI taxonomy): Eukaryota > Metazoa > Arthropoda > Insecta > Lepidoptera > Papilionidae > Teinopalpus > Teinopalpus imperialis. The sequence continues at coordinate 18,487 of JAGSMU010000397.1, forward strand.
GTACATATTGGACGGAAGCGCCGGAAGCGGTGCATGTCGTCGAGAATATTAGGCTGATGGGGCGACGTCTCCGTTATTATACACGGTCAGACGTTCAATGGCGTCCGTTTAATTAACGCGTATTGCTTTCGGCGTACGAAGAGCTTTGTCTTCGCCACATCGTTAAGTATCGCTAAATCACGCGTCGCCGGGGCGCCGCGCCTCACCATAAAGGGCGCGCTCGAGGATGACAACTTATGATTTGAATTCGTTCACGGATATGATCTCTCTAACACCGGGCTATCACGGTAAAGAAGAAAACGTTTGTATTAAACGTGTTGTAATAAAGTGAAGTATTTAAACAAAGTCTCGTTGTCGAACGTTCCCATGAATCGGACGCGAATGCTCCGTCACAGTAAGTCTGGAAGAACGCGGCGCTGAAGTGGTGGAATATCCATTCTCTACCGTGAACAGACCGGAATACGTATTCAATATACGTCACCAGTGCGTCGAGCGTTTATTACGCTCGCATCGCGTTACGTAATGCGCTGTAATGGAACGGTTCGCCTCGTTCACGCTTAACGTGCGAAGGCAGCAACGCCACCTACCTAGTTTCGCGCGAGTGGTGGGTTGTTGACGCGCTCGTTGATGCGTGTACGTTCAGAAGCGCACGTCTTTGTCAGCTCCTGGTTGATCCTGCCGGTAGTTGTAGCGTCTCAAAGATTAAGCCATGCATGTCTCAGTGCAAGCCATTGATAGGCGATACCGCGAATAGCTCAATATATCAGTTTTGGTTCCTTAAGGTCTTTATCCGGTTACTTGGATAACTGGTAGGTAATTCACCGAAACTATTACATGCAATCAGAACTCTGACCAGTGATGGGATGGTGCTTTATTGAATCCGAAACCAGTCGATGGAGACGCCGGCGTCCGAGTCGTTGAATTTGATGAATCTGGATGACGCCGTCGCGGTCGCGGGCATCTTTCGAATGTCTTGCTTATCGGCTTTCGATGGTGGTTTCTGCGACTGCCATGGTTGTCGCGGAGTAACGGGAATCAGGGGTTCGATTCCGGAGAGGGGCCTGAGAGCGGCTACCACATCAAAAGGCAACGAGCGCGCAAATCTACTCCCGGCACGGGAGGTGATGACGAAAAAATAACGATACCCAGGACTCTTTACGAAGAGGCCTCGTAATCAGAATGATACACTTTAAATATTTTAACGAGGAACAATTGGAGAACAAAGTCGTGCCAGCAGCCGCAGTAACTCAACTCCAATAGCAATATACTAAAATTGTTGCGGTTAAAGCTCGTAAGTTACATTTGTGCCGCGCTGTCAGTACACCGCATCCTGGTAATGCTGACACGTCTGCGGAATATCGTCAGTGATGACCATCGATACCGACAGTTCAATATCAAAATCCTATCGCGGTGCTCTTCGTTGAGTGTCGAGATGGGCCGACAATTTACTTTGAACAAATTAGGTGCTCAAAGCGGGCTCAAAATGCTGCTTGAATATTTCGTGCATGGAATAATGAATATGATCTCAGTTCTATTTTGTTGGTTTTCAGAACCGAGTAATGATTAATAGGGATAACTGGGGGCATTCGTATTGCACGACGTTAGAATTGAAATTCTTGGATCGCAAGACGAACATCAACAAAGCATTTGCCAAAGGTGTTTTCATCAATCAAGAACGAAAGTTAGAGTTCGAAATTAGATACCGCCCTAGTTCTAACCGTAAATATGTCATCTAGCGATCCGCCGTCGTTACTACGATGGCTCGGCGGGCAGCAGAAACAAGGAATTTTGGACTCGGGGAGTATGGTTGCAAGCTGAAGCAAAGGAATTGACGGGCACCGCAAGTGGAACCTGCGGCAATTTGACTCAACACGGGAAATCTCACCAGGCGGACACCGGAAGGATTGACAGATTAACGTACTTTCTTGATTCGGTGGGTGGTGTGGTGCATGGCGTTCTTAGTTGGTGGAGCAGTTTAGTTAATTCCGGTAACGAACGGGGCTAGCCTGCTAAATAGGCGTCGTCATTTAGGTGTGCGTGGCTTCGGTCACGCAACTCGCAACGACGTAAAATTCTTCTTAGAGGACCGGCGGCTTCGAGCCGCACGAGATGAAACAATAACAGGTCTGTGCCCTTAGATGTCCTGGAGCCGCACGCGCGCTACTGAAGGAATCAGCATGTTCTCCCTGGCCTAGAGGCCCGGGCAGCCACGTTGAAACTCCTTCGTGCACAGAGTTGGGGTTTGCAGTTATCCCCATAAACGAAGAATTCCTAGTAAGCGCGAGTCATAGCTCGCGTTGATTACCGTCCTGCCTTTGTACACCGCCGTCACTACACCGGTGAATGATTTAGTAGGGTCTTCGGACCGACGCGCAGTGTATCACAGCCGTCAGCGTTGCTGAAGTTGACCAAACTTGATCATTTAGAGGAAGTAAAGTCGTAACAAAGGTTCCGTAGAGAACCTGCGGAAGGATCATTAACGTAATATAAATATGCGCGAACGCCGTTCGTACGTATATATTATATTTACATATAAATAATCGAATAAACAGAAAGTTTAAACAATTGCGACGATAGTCCGCCGCCGCCACCGTCGCTCCGTGAGCGCGCGCGATCGGCGCATATACGACGTACGTTCAACGTTAGCGTAAGCATCGTCGGCGAAACACCTAGACACCGACCACAGCTAATCGTGTACGGTGTAGTTCGATGATAGTGACGCGCGAGTCGTTAGTGCGCCGCGACGTATGTGTCGCGTGCTAAATCACTTGCTGCTGTCAGTTTGACGCGCGGCGCTCAACAGTCGAAGCAGCGCCACTAGGACACACCAAACGGAACGTTGACATGGTAAAATCCGCGCCATCGGTTTCGGTCCGCAAAAGAGTGCGCGCTATACAAAGCGAAATCAGCAGAATGTTCACGGCGTTAACGCGAGCCATGTAAAATGGTAACCGCGTTGACGTCCATAATGCCGTAATACCAGCGGTCACATATACATTTCTAATGATATCATGTTCTTTTTGGATTTTTCTTTTCCGTTCGTTTTGTTTTATACTTTCTTTGTATGAAGAAATAAAGCAAAAACATAAACGAATATTATGAGGATAACCTCTCACGAGGCATGGGATGGTGATCTCCGCGCCTGCGGCTGGTTGATCAATGGTACGACCTTTTCAGGGCGGAAACCGGCAGGTAAAACCGTGTCTCCCGATCCTTCCGTACCCGTAAAGAGACAACAACATTATTTAAACGTTACCCTGGACGGTGGATCACTTGGCTCGCGGGTCGATGAAGAACGCAGTTAACTGCGCGTCATAGTGTGAACTGCAGGACACATTTGAACATCGACATTTCGAACGCACATTGCGGTCCGTGGAAAAATATCCAGGACCACTCCTGTCTGAGGGCCGGCTGTTAAAAAATATTAACCACACTGTTCGTCTTACGTTGCTCGCGCGACGGTATCTCGAACAATTGACGGTTCCGTTGGACGGTACGATGGTATGTTAGCCTAACAGCGCATCGCGTATCTACCACGGTCCGTTTAAATATTTTGTATACGATAAACGATATCACGACTGTCGTGTTGGTCGGAGCGCACGCGCGTACGCGACGTTTCATGCTGAAAGCGTTACGCGAGCGGCGTCCCATCGACGCGCGACTCTTCGACGTAACAATCGATAGAGGGCATGCGCGATTCGATACGGTGACGTACCGTCTCGTTCCCGGCGGGTTTAACCGCCCACGGGAGACGTTTAGGCGTGAACGTTGCGAGCGCGTTCGACGTTTCGACGATATACGACTAGTCGTCGTTTATGTTCGTATATATAATACAGTACGGGAGAGGGTTCGAGAGTGCGTTCGTGTGTATCGCTTACGCGCTTCGATCCTCACTCGCGATGAGTAGGCGGACTCGACGTCCGAAGAGGCGCCTCTACGACCGTTACGACGCCGTCGTCAGCCCCCCGCGGCGACGGCGTAAGGCGTCGTTCGGTCGTCGTAGCGCTGACGGAT
>JAGSMU010000397.1:27500-32064 GCA_029286865.1 Teinopalpus imperialis
CGATGTGGACTTGTAAAAATTTTCAAATGTTTCGATACGCGAACACGCGTCATATTTATTTATGTTATTTATTCGTTAGAATTAGTATATGCACTTTATGTTTCCGGCTACAGAACGACCACGCATCTCACAGAATACCAGCATAATGCTGCTTATCGAATCTATATATCCGGAGGACTCTTGTGTGGTGACGACGAACGCATCTGCACTATGGGCCGTCAAATCGATCAATGCGTGCGCTCGTTCGCCACTCTGAATGTTATAAAATGATAATATATCAATAGGTCAAGTCGCTATATGAGGGCTTTGTGATATATATTTTTTCAATATTACACTTTCCGTGTGGACTTGTAAAATTTTCAAATGTTTCGATACGCGAACACGCGTGTCCATTTAAGGAACTGAAACAGGGAAATAGTTCAAATGAACGAAAGAAGAAAACATTACAATGATGTGCAGTAATAGATATCTGTGCGTACACCGGTATCGATATGGACTTGTAAAATTAAACTTCAATCCGATACGCGAACGCACGTACCGATGTGGACGTAATTTTTCAAATGTTTCGATACGCGAACGCGCGTCATATTTATTTATTTAATTAATTGGTTTTATGGAATATAATGGCTAGATATTGATTTATTCTTTATTCTTAACATTTCATGGTTTTGCTTGTTCAAAATACATAAAATTTGTAAAAGCAAAAAACACACAGCACCAGTCAAGTTCCGGGGACATTATTCAATAAAATATATAACAACCACAATATAAATCATACGGCGTTTCGACGACAAAGATCATTACGCGGATACACATACCTGCAGTCGTACATACATATATTAGACGAAGCGCCAGCGGTGCATGTGAAATACAATCGTAAACTGTGTCGGGCGACGTCTCCGTTGTCTCTACGGTCAGACGTTCAATAGCGTCCGTTTAATGCTAACGCGTATTGCTTTCGGCGTGCGAGCTTTGTCTTCGCCACGTCGTTAAAGTATCGCTAAATCACGCACGTCGCCGAGGGCACTGCGCCTCACCATAAAGGGCGCGCGCTCGAGGGACGGTAACTACTGTTGAATTCTCGTTCTGCGGATAATGATCTCTCTAACACCGGGCTATCACGACCCAAGAAAACGTTTGTGTTAAACGTGTTGTAATAAAATTGAAATATTTAAACGAAGTCTCGTTGTCGAACGTTCCATGAATCGGACGCAGATGCTCCGTCCACAGTAAGTCTGGAAGAACGCGTGGCGAGTGGTGAGATATCCATTCTCTACCGTGAACAGACCGGAATACGTATTCATGTAATATACGTCACCAGTGCGTCTGGGCGTTTTGTACGCTCGCGCATCGCGTTACGTGTCTCGCGCTGTGTGAGACGGGTCGCCTCGTTCACGCGCTTGACGTGCGAGCAGCAGCATACACACCTAGTTTCGCGCGGTGGTGGTGGGTTGTACGCGCGCTCGTTGATGCGTGTACGTTCGGAAAGCGCACGTCTTTGTCAGCTCCTGGTTGATCCTGCCAGTAGTTATATGCTTGTCTCAAAGATTAAATACATGCATGTCTCAGTGCAAGCCGTATTAAGGCGATACCGCGAATGAAATAAATATACTAGTTTTGGTTCGCCGTTCCTTTACCTCGGTTACTTGGATAACCGGCAGTAATTCTAAAACTAATACGTGCAATCAGAACTCTGACCAGTGATGGGATGAGTGCTTTTTATTAGATCAAACCAATCGACAGAGGGGCCTCGCGTCAAAGTCGTTAATTCGATCGATCTGGATGCTTTGCCGATCGCACGGTCACCGGCGACGCATCTTTCAAATGTCTGCCTTATCAACTTTCGATGGTAGTTTCTGCCGACTACCATGGTTGTCTGGTAACGAGGAATCGAGGTTCGATTCCGGAAGGGCACGAAACGGCGCTACCACATCAGGAAAGGCAACAGGCGCGCAAATTACCACTCGGCACGAGGTAGTGACGAAATAACGATACGGGACTCTTACGCAGCGGGCCTCGTAATCAGAATTAAAGTACCTTTAAATATTTTAACGAGGAACAATTGGAGGAACAAGTCTGGTGCCAGCCGCGGTAACTCAGCTCAATAGCGTATACCAAAATTGTTGCGGTTAAAAGCTCGTAGTTGCATTGTGCCTTACCGCGCTGTCGGTGCACCACATCCACCGGTGATACTGGCTTTACGTCTGCGAACTATCGGTCGATGAGCAAAATCGGTAAAACGACGGTTCAATATCAAAATCTATCGCGGTGCTCTTCGTTGAGTGTCGAGATGGACCGTATTTTACTTTGAACAAATTAGAGTGTCAAAGCGGGCTCAAAATGCCTTGAATATTTCGTGCATGGAATAATACGAATATGATCTCAGTTCTGTTTTGTTGGTTTTCAGAACTCCGAGGTAATGATTAATAGGGATAACTGGGGCATTCGTATTGCGACGTTAGAGGTGAAATTCTTGGATCGTCGCAAGACGAACATCAACAATTTGCCAAAGGTGTTTTCATCAATCAGAACGAAAGTTAGAGGTTCGAAGGCGATTAGATACCGCCTAGTTCTAACCGTAAATATGTCATCTAGCGATCCGCCGACGTTACTACGATGGCTCGGCGGGCAGCTTCAGGAAACAAAGATTTTGGACTCCGGGGGTATGGTTGCAAAGCTGAAACTTAAAGGAATTGACGGAAGGGCACCGCAGTGGAGCCTGCGGCAATTGACTCAACACGGGAAATCTCACCAGGCCCGGACACCGGAAGGATTGACAGATTAACAGCTCTTTCTTGATTCGGTGGGTGGTGGTGCATGGCCGTTCTTAGTTGGTGGAGCGATTTGTCTGGTTAATTCCGGTAACGAACGAGACTCTAGCCTGCTAAATAGGCGTCGTCATTTAGGTGTGCGTGGCTTCGGTCGCGCGCTCATAAGCGACGTATTAAATTCTTCTTAGAGGGACCGGCGGCTTCGAGCCGCACGAGATTGAGCAATAACAGGTCTGTGATGCCCTTAGATGTCCTGGGCCGCACGCGCCACTGAAGGAATCAGCATGTTCTCCCTGGCCTAGAGGCAGGCAGCCGTTGAAACTCAGCGTGCTTTTAGAGTTGGGGTTTGCAATTATCCCCATAGGCGGAATTCCTAGTAAGCGCGAGTCATAAGCTCGCGTTGATTACGTCCCTGCCCTTTGTACACACCGCCCGTCGCTACTACCGATTGAATGATTTAGTGAGGTCTTCGGACCGACGCGGTAACTTCACGGCCGTCGGCGTTGCTGGGAAGTTGACCAAACTTGATCATTTAGAGAGTAAAAGTCGTAACAAAGGTTTCCGTAGGGAACCTGCGGAAGGATCATTAACGTAATATAAATATGCGCGAACGCCGTTCGTACGTATATATTATATTTACAATATAAAAATAATCCGAATAAACGAAGTTTAAACAATTGCGACGATAGTCCGCCGCCGCCGCCGTCGCTCCGTGAGCGCCGCGATTAACGCGCACATATACGTGCGTGCGTTCTAACGTTAGCGTAAACATCGTCGACGAAGTACATGTCCCATGCACTCATTTTGGTCATTGTGCGCTTGTCGCCGTATGGATCACTGTTCAGGATGCCAAGAAATGTTTTGCGTCGCCGTCGCCAATGTAATTACTATACATTACTCCATATTTCTCGATGGACCTTGAGAACATTGAATCAACTTCCATTTTCCCGGCCGAACCTGCGTGATTCGAAGAACTTTATTTTCTGCATGGGTTTCATACCAATTTTCAAACTCGTCGTCATTCAATGTATTTTTCTTGATGGCACAGGTATGACAATATCCGCTTTTAACGTCGAGATCGATCACTTTGCCACTGTAGTACCTAATAAGTGTAGTTAAACCGTACAATGAAGTACATCCACGTTTCTTCCACGATCCATCGCCCGAAACTTTCAAATGGTCAGCTGGTCTTTCATTTTGTATGTTGAGTTCTTCTTCCTCTTCGACGGCTTTTTTGCAGACGCTCTCAAAGATTGTTTTCGACGCTGTATACAGGTGTTGCACAATTTGGTCATACGTCGATTTTGCAATGCCCTGAGATATATCCATAAGGCCACAAAAAATATTAATGCCTTCTCGTGCGACACCCAAAAGCCTCATGACGAACACAATTCTTCTGTTGATTTCGTAGCCGGCGTGAATAAACGGTCCGGATTGAATTTCTCGTTTACCGCATTTACACAACAAAACAATTTTGAATCCTAAACTCGATGGCAGCTTTCGGCAAAATTTATTCTCTGCTTACACGAATTTCAAATAAATAGTTCCGAAATTGCTAAAAATACAAAGACAAACTCGATTATCCGATAGCAATGAGACGGATAAATTATAACATCGTCCGTAGGTTGCTGACGCGATTTTTTTCACTACGGCTAGTATTAGCTTCTTCATCGTCCGCAGACGAAACATTACGAAACTGATTGCCAGGAATCTGCGCTTCCGTGGCTTTCCAGTCCGTTCACTTGAAGATTTGAGCACTTTTGGACAACTCTGCATGATTTTGCACTCATTTT
>JAGSMU010000398.1:0-40627 GCA_029286865.1 Teinopalpus imperialis
GGTCATTGTGCGCTTGTCGCCGTATGGATCACTGTTCAGGATGCCAAGAAATGTTTTGGTGTCGCCGTCGCCAATGTAATTACTATACATTACTCCATATTTCTCGATGGACCTTGAGAACATTGAATCAACTTCCATTTTCCCGGCCGAACCTGCGTGATTCGAAGAACTTTATTTTCTGCATGGGTTTCATACCAATTTTCAAACTCGTCGTCATTCAATGTATTTTTCTTGATGGCACAGGTATGACAATATCCGCTTTTAACGTCGAGATCGATCACTTTGCCACTGTAGTACCTAATAAGTGTAGTTAAACCGTACAATGAAGTACATCCACGTTTCTTCCACGATCCATCGCCCGAAACTTTCAAATGGTCAGCTGGTCTTTCATTTTGTATGTTGAGTTCTTCTTCCTCTTCGACGGCTTTTTTGCAGACGCTCTCAAAGATTGTTTTCGACGCTGTATACAGGTGTTGCACAATTTGGTCATACGTCGATTTTGCAATGCCCTGAGATATATCCATAAGGCCACAAAAAATATTAATGCCTTCTCGTGCGACACCCAAAAGCCTCATGACGAACACAATTCTTCTGTTGATTTCGTAGCCGGCGTGAATAAACGGTCCGGATTGAATTTCTCGTTTACCGCATTTACACAACAAAACAATTTTGAATCCTAAACCTCGATGGCAGCTTTCGGCAAAATTTATTCTCTGCTTACACGAATTTCAAATAAATAGTTCCGAAATTGCTAAAAATACAAAGACAAACTCGATTATCCGATAGCAATGAGACGGATAAATTATAACATCGTCCGTAGGTTGCTGACGCGATTTTTTTTTTTCACTACGGCTAGTATTAGCTTCTTCATCGTCCGCAGACGAAACATTACGAAACTGATTGCCAGGGAATCTGCGCTTCCGTGGCTTTCCAGTCCGTTCACTTGAAGATTTGAGCACTTTTGGACAACTCTGCATGATTTTAAGATGTCACGTGCCGAAAAACAAATCAAAACTGAACTTAAATGCTAAATATAGCTTTTCTCAAGCCGACACAGCCAGCTAATATATACCGTTATAATACATAATTTTATCCTTACCCTATGGTACTCCATAATGACCTTCTACGAAGAGTTTATAGTGTCTCGAGGGACTATTAGTCCCTTTGGATACGTACAATAGGTACAATACAAACAATAGATTGAGGGGCTGAGCGCGGGCACTCCGAGCGATCCGGCCGCTCGTACCTACCTGCTGGACGCTTGCTCACTATTTCTTCTGTAATGCCGAAAATAATGTGAATTTGCTTCTGAAATTTTAAGGACACATTCTTGGATAGTTTGGGAAGACATTTGTGCAAAAAAAATCGTTTTTTTGAAGCCTCTAAAACAGGCGTCCCCCACAAGCTAGAATAAAACCAAGTTTCCGATTTCCAATAAAAAAATGTGATTTTTATTTTTTACATTTTATTTCATACGTATTGTTAATGCACTACTATTAAATTGTCTGTAAAAATATTTTAAAATGTCCTTATCAATCAAATATTGGCAATTTTTTTTATTATTAATACATCAAGTGTAACAAACGATCACAAAGTTCACCTGATAGTAAGTGATTCATCCTTGACAAGGAATAATAATAAAGATGCGTTGTCATCCTTGAGGACTGAGATGGAATGGCCTTGTCACCGGTAATAAAGGTCTCCCGAACCCTACACTCACCATACGAAACACGGCAGGTTATTGAGTAATTGAACAAAATCTCGTGACTGGAATGTTTAATCTTTGTGGACTATTTCGTTTTCCCTTTCTAGCGTCGATATGATCAATAATATTTAAGAAACAGAAGGAGACATAGGAAATATCACAAAATATTCTAATACGAAACACACAATTTAACTATTGCAAAATTAATTTTTGTTTGAATCCGAGAACCATCACTGTGGCTGTATAGTTAACAGTACTGTGACGGATTATAGCTTGAATGTAAGGTACATAGTAGAAAATGTTTTGTCATCAGTATTCAGAGATCGACTTTGAATTATTTTAATAATTTATTGTCGATTTATAGTATATGCAAATTCCCTACGCCCCGTCTCTACGTGGTAACTGGTAAACCAAATTTTATTTATCATTGAATTGCTAATTTTATTAAGATGTCATCAACATTTATACTTGGTAAGAAATTATGCCAATTCGTGTTACACCTAGATCCAACCTGTAGATGTGTGCATATCAAGTTGCATTTTAAAACTCAAAAATAACTTCAATTTAATTAATATTAGTGTAAATAATCCGCATTGGCTCAAAGTAATCAATTATTATTATATTTAGCATATTTATCAATGCATAGCCCAAGTGTTTACACTTGCATTACCTTTTCTCTAATATCACTTCCTTTTCGCTTTAGATTTGTGCTTAGATCAATATTTAACTATCCCAGTAACTAATTACAATATAATGTCTAACATCGATTTCTAATTCGATTCTGAAACTCGTCTCAACAACTGTCCTGGGTTTTGTTTCTGTGGGTAACGTATATGATTAATGTAATCAGGACGTAGATTGACAGCTTTCTTGAAGTCGGTTTAGATTACATCTAGCCGATCTCTTTAAATATCATGGGAAAACTAATTAATTTGGTGAAATGTTGTAGACCTAAGCTGATACAAAATAATTAACTTTATCCCTAAGGTAAGAGAGGTAAGTTGCATCAGTTATTATTGAGTAAAGAAAGAAAATAATTCTTGGATCTTTCCTTTGTTTTTTAGTAAGCCATTTAACATGAAAACCAAATTCAAAATCTGGCCAAACTTGCGAAGAACGAAAATAAACGTACAGTTACTAAAGAGAAAGTTCCACACAAACGATAGAGGAAATGTAAGATGGCATTGCGACTAATGTCGGATACCTGAACTAAATAGCCCAAAATAGAACAGGCATGCTATATTATTATGATAATGATTTTGGAACTTTTGGACAATTTTGTCTAGCATTCTACAATCATTGCATGATATTTGTGTGCTTTCACTAATCTTCAATACGTAATAACGAGTCTATATTATTTTATTCAGATTTCTGACTGAACTGCATACGTATGGTGTGAGCAATTGATAATAGAAATAAGGGAGTTAATAAAAACGGAAAACAAAACTGGAGAAAAAGAACCGCCTTGCTGAACGCCAGAATTCAGACTCTGACAGATCATCCCACAATGAGTATTAACTAATTATGATCTACTGTTTTTCCATAATCTTATCTAGTGGTCGTGGTCAACATGTACTGGTTCGAGTATCTGGAAGTTATGTAGTAGGCCTTGGGTTCGAATCCCAGCCCTCTTATAATATTTGTGTATTCCAAATTATGAGGCTTAGTGTTCAACCAATAAAACTAATAAAATAAGGGTGTTGTTTTATTTCAGGCATAAACTTAAATGCATCTTTTTAAAACAAAGGCGCACCACTGCAATCACAACCACATTTGCCGACAATAGACACCACACCACCCGCCGGCACGTCACCTGTAAACTGCACGGTGCCTATTATCGGCACTTGTCCTGTGACGACGGTGCTGCCTGCCACTGGCAACTCACCGGCGACTTCTAAATCACCCGTACCGGCACCTCCGTATGTGCCAAACACTTCACCCACATTCAAACCGTAGCCGTTGCTTAAGGAGTTTGGGAAGCCGTACCCTCGCCCGCACCCGCACTCCGGAAGTACCAGCACCGAAGTTAACTGGGAAACCGCCGAGACACTGGCCGAACACATTCTGACAATATAAAATATATATTATAAGAAGTAATAAATTTACAAATTAGCCTCAAGTTGAATTGTCACATTACCTGCATCACGCATCCTTGAAAGCACAAGAACGAAGCAATTAGTAAGGCAAACGAAGACATGTTTGTTTTCTTGTGTACTGATTCACACAATTTGCGAACGCTTTTATATTCAATTCATTATCGTTTATTACACATTAAAAAGTTTCAAAATACGTAACGCGCAGTTTGTACGAATTTCTTAGTACGAATAGACATCATCAATTACACGTACATTCTAATCGGAATATTAAATCGCTGGTATTTGAAACGTTTTGTAATACTCGAAATTTTATTATACATTCTTAATACTTTACTAGAAATTGAGTCTCATGGAAATAACTAAAAGTATAAATATTTTTTTCGTTCAGAGAAACTAACACGAAAAACCTAAGAATCACTGCAGAATACCGTTTTTTTTAATGTAATATTAAATAATATTGTAAAATTCAGATATCGACTAAATTAGATAAAAAGAATCTGGTTCAATGGCAATCATAAAAACCCAAAAAATACTATAAACATACTATATGTAAGTAAAGGGCAAAATATTTAGTGAGTTCTGTTCTGTTTCATTGTGTAGTGTATAGGGTGACAATCGAGCTCACAGTTCATCTGATGGTAAGTGATTGTTGCGGCCCATGACACCGGCACTCGTCCGCGAAGAGTAAACATAATGTAGATACATGGTCATCCCTGGAAACTAGGATCAAAAGCTTTGTCACAGTAATAAGAAAGTAATACAAAATTTATGATAATTATAGAAAACGAGAAGAACCATTTAATAACAAAGTAAACTCCCACATTTGTACACACATAAATCGTATATTTATCATCACGTTTAAAGTATTCGCAACTTTATTTCAATGCAATATTTTCTATTTAACTAAGAGTTTTGAAATGTTGCCCTATATAAGAAAAAAAAATAATATCGCACTTCCATTACATATTTACACGTTTAATCGAACGGAACAAAAAAACATGACGGCTTTCGTTATTCTTTTGTCTAGTACTGCTGCATTGTTGTTTCAGGTAGAAAAAAATAATATTTTAAAGCTAAACTGTCTTTAACTTGGTCATTATGGTTTTTGTATATCCAGTGGTTTAATTTTGAAATTTATTTAAAATTTTGTTAATATTGCAGAATGTTTATGGTGAGTGCTTTCTACGTAATTCCTACAACTTGGGTTCCTGCGGCGCTGACTTGAATTACAACGAATATGCTCTTCCTGTACCCTGGTTAAGTGGAACATGTGGTGGAGGATACGGTTTCGAATCCGGTGTAATTCGTGCTTCCGACGGAGGAGGCTTTGAAGTGAAAAGCGCCTCGCCCATTTCGCCCGGTGGGGTATCTGTCGTATCAGCAAATGAGTATTCTGGTAGTTTAGCCGTAGGAGGACAATTGCCGTTCCTGGGAACTGCGCACCTGGAGGGCGTGGTGCCATCCGCCGGTGCCGGTGCCGTAACCTATGGCTGCGGATACACGGCAGGTTATTGAGTAATTGAACAAAATCTCGTGACTGGAATGTTTAATCTTTGTGGACTATTTCGTTTTCCCTTTCTAGCGTCGATATGATCAATAATATTTAAGAAACAGAAGGAGACATAGGAAATATCACAAAATATTCTAATACGAAACACACAATTTAACTATTGCAAGATTAGTTTTTGTTTGAATCCGAGAACCATCACTGTGGCTGTATAGTTAACAGTACTGTGACGGATTATAGCTTGAATGTAAGGTACATAGTAGAAAATGTTTTGTCATCAGTATTCAGAGATCGACTTTGAATTATTTTAATAATTTATTGTCGATTTATAGTATATGCAAATTCCTACGCCCCGTCTCTACGTGGTAACTGGTAAACCAAATTTTATTTATCATTGAATTGCTAATTTTATTAAGATGTCATCAACATTTATACTTGGTAAGAAATTATGCCAATTCGTGTTACACCTAGATCCAACCTGTAGATGTGTGCATATCAAGTTGCATTTTAAAACTCAAAAATAACTTCAATTTAATTAATATTAGTGTAAATAATCCGCATTGGCTCAAAGTAATCAATTATTATTATATTTAGCATATTTATCAATGCATAGCCCAAGTGTTTACACTTGCATTACCTTTCTCTAATATCACTTCCTTTTCGCTTTAGATTTGTGCTTAGATCAATATTTAACTATCCCAGTAACTAATTACAATATAATGTCTAACATCAATTTCTAATTCGATTCTGAAACTCGTCTCAACAACTCTCCTGGGTTTTGTTTCTGTGGGTAACGTATATGATTAATGTAATCAGGACGTAGATTGACAGCTTTCTTGAAGTCGGTTTAGATTACATCTAGCCGATCTCTTTAAATATCATGGGAAAACTAATTAATTTGGTGAAATGTTGTAGAACTAAGCTGATACAAAATAATTAACTTTATCCCTAAGGTAAGAGAGGTAAGTTGCATCAGTTATTATTGAGTAAAGAAAGAAAATAATTCTTGGATCTTTCCTTTGTTTTTTAGTAAGCCATTTAACATGAAAACCAAATTCAAAATCTGGCCAAACTTGCGAAGAACGAAAATAAACGTACAGTTACTAAAGAGAAAGTTCCACACAAACGATAGAGGAAATGTAAGATGGCATTGCGACTAATGTCGGATACCTGAACTAAATAGCCCAAAATAGAACAGGCATGCTATATTATTATGATAATGATTTTGGAACTTTTGGACAATTTTGTCTAGCATTCTACAATCATTGCATGATATTTGTGTGCTTTCACTAATCTTCAATACGTAATAACGAGTCTATATTATTTTATTCAGATTTCTGACTGAACTGCATACGTATGGTGTGAGCAATTGATAATAGAAATAAGGGAGTTAATAAAAACGGAAAACAAAACTGGAGAAAAGAACCGCCTTGCTGAACGCCAGAATTCAGACTCTGACAGATCATCCCACAATGAGTATTAGCTAATTATGATCTACTGTTTATCCATAATTTTATCTAGTGGTCCACTTATAATATTTGTGTATTCCAAATTATGAGACTTAGTGTTCAACCAATAAAACTAATAAAATAATGGTGTTGTTTTATTTCAGGCATAAACTTAAATGCATCTTTTTAAAACAAAGGCGCACCACTGCAATCACAACCACATTTGCCGACAATAGAGACCACACCACCCGCCGGCACGTCACCTGTAAACTGCACGGTGCCTATTATCGGCACTTGTCCTGTGACGACGGTGCTGCCTGCCACTGGCAACTCACCGGCGACTTCTAAATCACCCGTACCGGCACCTCCGTATGTGCCAAACACTTCACCCACATTCAAACCGTAGCCGTTGCTTAAGGAGTTTGGGAAGCCGTACCCTCGCCCGCACCCGCACTCCGAAGTACCAGCACCGAAGTTAACTGGGAAACCGCCGAGACACTGGCCGAACACATTCTGACAATATAAAATATATATTATAAGAAGTAATAAATTTACAAATTAGCCTCAAGTTGAATTGTCACATTACCTGCATCACGCATCCTTGAAAGCACAAGAACGAAGCAATTAGTAAGGCAAACGAAGACATGTTTGTTTTCTTGTGTACTGATTCACACAATTTGCGAACGCTTTTATATTCAATTCATTATCGTTTATTACACATTAAAAAGTTTCAAAATACGTAACGCGCAGTTTGTACGAATTTCTTAGTACGAATAGACATCATCAATTACACGTACATTCTAATCGGAATATTAAATCGCTGGTATTTGAAACGTTTTGTAATACTCCGAAATTTTATTATACATTCTTAATACTTTACTAGAAATTGAGTCTCATGGAAATAACTAAAAGTATAAATATTTTTTTCGTTCAGAGAAATTAACACGAAAAACCTAAGAATCACTGCAGAATACCGTTTTTTCTTAATGTAATATTAAATAATATTGTAAAATTCAGATATCGACTAAATTAGTTAAAAAGAATCTGGTTCAATGGCAATCATAAAAACCCAAAAAATACTATAAACATACTATATGTAAGTAAAGGGCAAAATATTTAGTGAGTTCTGTTCTGTTTCATTGTGTAGTGTATAGGGTGACAATCGAGCTCACAGTTCATCTGATGGTAAGTGATTGTTGCGGCCCATGACACCGGCACTCGTCCGCGAAGAGTAAACGTAATGTAGATACATGGTCATCCCTGGAAACTAGGATCAAAAGCTTTGTCACAGTAATAAGAAAGTAATACAAAATTTATGATAATTATAGAAAACGAGAAGAACCATTTAATAACAAAGTAAACTCCCACATTTGTACACACATAAATCGTATATTTATCATCACGTTTAAAGTATTCGCAACTTTATTTCAATGCAATATTTTCTATTTAACTAAGAGTTTTGAAATGTTGCCCTATATAAGAAAAAAAATAATATCGCACTTCCATTACATATTTACACGTTTAATCGAACGGAACAAAAAAACATGACGGCTTTCGTTATTCTTTTGTCTAGTACTGCTGCATTGTTGTTTCAGGTAGAAAAAAATAATATTTTAAAGCTAAACTGTCTTTAACTTGGTCATTATGGTTTTTGTATATCCAGTGGTTTAATTTCGAAATTTATTTAAAATTTTGTTAATATTGCAGAATGTTTATGGTGAGTGCTTTCTACGTAATTCCTACAACTTGGGTTCCTGCGGCGCTGACTTGACTTACAACGAATATGCTCTTCCTGTACCCTGGTTATGTGGAACATGTGGTGGAGGATACGGTTTCGAATCCGGTGTAATTCGTGCTTCCGACGGAGGAGGCTTTGCAGTGAAAAGCGCCTCGCCCATTTCGCCCGGTGGGGTATCTGTCGTATCAGAAAATGAATTTTCTGGTAGTTTAGCCGTAGGAGGACAATTGCCGTTCCTGGGAACTGCGCACCTGGAGGGCGCGGTGCCATCCGCCGGTGCCGGTGCCGTAACCTATGGTTGCGGATACGGTGACGTGCGCATCATCAGCGAGGATTACGCGGGCACTGCCACAGGCTTGACAGGTGCAGATATTGTCATCGCTCCACGGCCGAGTGATTTCGGATTCAACAGTTTGCGTGGATGCGGTTGTGGTATACAAATTTGAAACTTGATACAAAGTTCAAAATGATGTATTCGTATCTACCGTAAATCTGTAATTTTAATAATTGTGGAATTCAATATAATTTTGATTTATATCTACGTTGTATTATTTATCCCAAACAAAAATAAATAAAAATTATAAGTGTGATTTGAAATGTGTAGATTGACGATATTGAAGTAATGCACGCCCTTTATGATTCAAGCTTATTAAAGCAGCATATTGTAAAATTCAGATATCGACTAAATTAGTTAAAAAGAATCTGGTTCAATGGCAATCATAAAAACCCAAAAAATACTATAAACATACTATATGTAAGTAAAGGGCAAAATATTTAGTGAGTTCTGTTCTGTTTCATTGTGTAGTGTATAGGGTGACAATCGAGCTCACAGTTCATCTGATGGTAAGTGATTGTTGCGGCCCATGACACCGGCACTCGTCCGCGAAGAGTAAACGTAATGTAGATACATGGTCATCCCTGGAAACTAGGATCAAAAGCTTTGTCACAGTAATAAGAAAGTAATACAAAATTTATGATAATTATAGAAAACGAGAAGAACCATTTAATAACAAAGTAAACTCCCACATTTGTACACACATAAATCGTATATTTATCATCACGTTTAAAGTATTCGCAACTTTATTTCAATGCAATATTTTCTATTTAACTAAGAGTTTTGAAATGTTGCCCTATATAAGAAAAAAAATAATATCGCACTTCCATTACATATTTACACGTTTAATCGAACGGAACAAAAAAACATGACGGCTTTCGTTATTCTTTTGTCTAGTACTGCTGCATTGTTGTTTCAGGTAGAAAAAAATAATATTTTAAAGCTAAACTGTCTTTAACTTGGTCATTATGGTTTTTGTATATCCAGTGGTTTAATTTCGAAATTTATTTAAAATTTTGTTAATATTGCAGAATGTTTATGGTGAGTGCTTTCTACGTAATTCCTACAACTTGGGTTCCTGCGGCGCTGACTTGACTTACAACGAATATGCTCTTCCTGTACCCTGGTTAAGTGGAACATGTGGTGGAGGATACGGTTTCGAATCCGGTGTAATTCGTGCTTCCGACGGAGGAGGCTTTGCAGTGAAAAGCGCCTCGCCCATTTCGCCCGGTGGGGTATCCGTCGTATCAGAAAATGAGTATTCTGGTAGTTTAGCCGTAGGAGGACAATTGCCGTTCCTGGGAACTGCGCACCTGGAGGGCGCGGTGCCATCCACCGGTGCCGGTGCCGTAACCTATGGTTGCGGATACGGTGACGTGCGCATCATCAGCGAGGATTACGCGGGCACTGCCACAGGCTTGACAGGTGCAGATATTGTCATCGCTCCACGGCCGAGTGATTTCGGATTCAACAGTTTGCGTGGATGCGGTTGTGGTATACAAATTTGAAACTTGATACAAAGTTCAAAATGATGTATTCGTATCTACCGTAAATCTGTAATTTTAATAATTGTGGAATTCAATATAATTTTGATTTATATCTACGTTGTATTATTTATCCCAAACAAAAATAAATAAAAATTATAAGTGTGATTTGAAATGTGTAGATTGACGATATTGAAGTAATGCACGCCCTTTATGATTCAAGCTTATTAAAGCAGCATATTGTAAAAAATATAGTAACGCTACTGCGTATAACGTGCGAGATGAAACAGGTTATGGGGTGATAATAGCCTTTCATCTTTACTTTGTAAAAACTGTGTTTTCTTTTGGCATCATGGGTATCAAGTTATATCAATAATAAAAATGTCGTACTTTCTGATGCATTTCATAAAAACTTTAACATATATTACTTAACATATAGTACTTTCCTCAAAATAATAAATGTTATTTGTGTCTATGAAAAATAAAAATTCTAAAATACTCACTGTGTAGGAAAAATAAAGTTGCTAATTGTTAGTTGTAGGTATGTTATTTTTTTATATTGGAATACCATGATTTTTTTAATAAAAACTTCTTTGGTGTAAAATGTGTGTTCTAATTACATATGTGCTTGAACTGTTTTATAAAATGTTTATTCAGTGCATACAAACTTTTTTGAAAAAGATTGTATTTTTCTTTTTCTTACACTACATTTGACTGTTAATTTAAAGCCGAATGGCTCTACACATAACACAATTTAAGGGGGGAGCCTGCTGTAGAGGCTTCAAAAAATCGATTTTTTCGAAGATTTTTTGGGAAGGAAATAAATATGCGATTGAAAGGAAACTTTCAGGTTTTATTGTTATATATTTCTACAGTCTTCTCAAATTTTTTCATTAATATACATGTCATATTATGCCTGGTACAAGGATTTCGCCAAAGGCGCCACAGGCGTGCATGTGTCGTGCGGCGGGAAAGGTCGCAATTTCCATCTGAAACAAAAAAAGATGTTATTTTCAATAGTATAGCTTCTAGTTAAACCAAGAAAATTCAAAGAAAAGTGAGAAGTTCAAAAATTTTTTGCATATTAAAAAAAAAACATATTTTTGGGAAAAAAAATCGTTTTCGTACATAAAAAATCGTAATAATCTTGAACTTACCACAATATTGTGCTAATCAGCGATTCCTGGTCCATAGAGTAGCCCTTCGGACTCTTCAAAAAATTGGTTTTCGCCCTGATGTTCGAGTCTGCGGGCTGTTATGGCCTCTTTACTTGAAAATGCATCGCGCCTGTTTTGTCGGGTGACGCGCTCCTTGTCGACTCCCTCTGCGAAATTGTTGCATTGCTGTCCAATTTTCAAGTCTAGTAACTGCATGGTTTTCAATACTGCACTATAGCCTTCATTGAACATTCCTTCAGCGATGTAAGCAGCAATTTCGACGATTTTAATGCCTGAGTTAAGGTGTTTAGGTGCGATGCGCCACACAGTGGAATTGAACGACTCGTTCGCATTTTGTGTGTGTCCACCTAAACACCTCGTTAGCAGATCGTCCTTAGATAATTCCTCGTACACAGGACGAATGTGCTTCTCGACATGTTCGTCAATTAAACGTGGTGGATGTTTAAAAGCAGCCAGGGTGTTTGCCGTTTCAGCTTTGCGCCACTTACACCAGCTTTCGACGCCTTCCGGGCATTTGTCGTGGCGAGGTAATTCATCTGTAGAGCAATAATGATCAAGTGTTGCGATTATTGCATTTCTCATATCTTTACAGAATTCAAGTTTCTCCGAATCGCCAGACCGCAATAAATAGTTAATTTGTTTATCAAAGCCTCGGTGAGTCGCTTCTTTCCACCGAGCTTCTCTTCTTTTTTCTTCTTGCGGAGACGAGTACGCTTTTGTACATGTCCCATGCACTCATTTTTGGTCATTGTGCGCTTGTCGCCGTATGGATCACTGTTCAGGATGCCAAGAAATGTTTTGGTGTCGCCGTCGCCAATGTAATTACTATACATTACTCCATATTTCTCGATGGACCTTGAGAACATTGAATCAACTTCCATTTTCCCGGCCGAACCTGCGTGATTCGAAGAACAATTTTCTGCATGGGTTTCATACCAATTTTCAAACTCGTCGTCATTCAATGTATTTTTCTTGATGGCACAGGTATGACAATATCCGCTTTTAACGTCGAGATCGATCACTTTGCCACTGTAGTACCTAATAAGTGTAGTTAAACCGTACAATGAAGTACATCCACGTTTCTTCCACGATCCATCGCCCGAAACTTTCAAATGGTCAGCTGGTCTTTCATTTTGTATGTTGAGTTCTTCTTCCTCTTCGACGGCTTTTTTGCAGACGCTCTCAAAGATTGTATACAGGTGTTGCACAATTTGGTCATACGTCGATTTTGCAATGCCCTGAGATATATCCATAAGGCCACAAAAAATATTAATGCCTTCTCGTGCGACACCCAAAAGCCTCATGACGAACACAATTCTTCTGTTGATTTCGTAGCCGGCGTGAATAAACGGTCCGGATTGAATTTCTCGTTTACCGCATTTACACAACAAAACAATTTTGAATCCTAAACCTCGATGGCAGCTTTCGGCAAAATTTATTCTCTGCTTACACGAATTTCAAATAAATAGTTCCGATATTGCTAAAAATACAAAGACAAACTCGATTATCCGATAGCAATGAGACGGATAAATTATAACATCGTCCGTAGGTTGCTGACGCGATTTTTTCACTACGGCTAGTATTAGCTTCTTCATCGTCCGCAGACGAAACACTACGAAACTGATTGCCAGGGAATCTGCGCTTCCGTGGCTTTCCAGTCCGTTCACTTGAAGGTTTGAGCACTTTTGGATAACTCTGCATGATTTTAAGATGTTCACGTGCCGAAAAACAAATCAAAACTGAACTTAAATGCTAAATATAGCTTTTCTCAAGCCGACACAGCCAGCTAATATATACCGTTATAATACATAATTTTATCCCTACCCTATGGTACTCCATAATGACCTTCTACGAAGAGTTTATAGTGTCTCGAGGGACTATTAGTCCCTTTGGATACGTACAATAGGTACAATACAAACAATAGATTGAGGGGCTGAGCGCGGGCACTCCGAGCGATCCGGCCGCTCGTACCTACCTACCGGCCGCTCGGACGCTTGCTCACTATTTCTTCTGTAATGCCGAAAATAATGTGAATTTGCTTCTGAAATTTTAGGGACACATTCTTGGATAGTTTGGGAGACATTTGTGCAAAAAAAATCGTTTTTTTGAAGCCTCTAAAACAGGCTTGCAGGCACTTAAGGGGGCTCAAGCTAGAATAAAACCAAGTTTCCGATTTCCAATAAAAAAATGTGATTTTTATTTTTTTACATTTTATTTCATACGTATTGTTAATGCACTACTTTTAAATTGTCTGTAAAAATATTTTAAAATGTCCTTATCAATCAAATATTGGCAATTTTTTTTATTATTAATACATCAAGTGTAACAAACGATCACAAAGTTCACCTGATAGTAAGTGATTCATCCTTGACAAGGAATAATAATAAAGATGCGTTGTCATCCTTGAGGACTGAGATGGAATGGCCTTGTCACCGGTAATAAAGGTCTCCCGAACCCTACACTCACCATACGAAACACGGCAGGATATTGAGTAATTGAACAAAATCTCGTGACTGGAATGTTTAATCTTTGTGGGCTATTTCGTTTTCCCTTTCTAGCGTCGATATGATCAATAATATTTGAGAAACAGAAGGAGACATAGGAAATATCACAAAATATTCTAATACGAAACACACAATTTAACTATTGCAAGATTAGTTTTTGTTTGAATCCGAGAACCATCACTGTGGCTGTATAGTTAACAGTACTGTGACGGATTATAGCTTGAATGTAAGGTACATAGTAGAAAATGTTTTGTCATCAGTATTCAGAGATCGACTTTGAATTATTTTAATAATTTATTGTCGATTTATAGTATATGCAAATTCCCTACGCCCCGTCTCTACGTGGTAACTGGTAAACCAAATTTTATTTATCATTGAATTGCTAATTTTATTAAGATGTCATCAACATTTATACTTGGTAAGAAATTATGCCAATTCGTGTTACACCTAGATCCAACCTGTAGATGTGTGCATATCAAGTTGCATTTTAAAACTCAAAAATAACTTCAATTTAATTAATATTAGTGTAAATAATCCGCATTGGCTCAAAGTAATCAATTATTATTATATTTAGCATATTTATCAATGCATAGCCCAAGTGTTTACACTTGCATTACCTTTTCTCTAATATCACTTCCTTTTCGCTTTAGATTTGTGCTTAGATCAATATTTAACTATCCCAGTAACTAATTACAATATAATGTCTAACATCAATTTCTAATTCGATTCTGAAACTCGTCTCAACAACTTTCCTGGGTTTTGTTTCTGTGGGTAACGTATATGATTAATGTAATCAGGACGTAGATTGACAGCTTTCTTGAAGTCGGTTTAGATTACATCTAGCCGATCTCTTTAAATATCATGGGAAAACTAATTAATTTGGTGAAATGTTGTAGAACTAAGCTGATACAAAATAATTAACTTTATCCCTAAGGTAAGAGAGGTAAGTTGCATCAGTTATTATTGAGTAAAGAAAGAAAATAATTCTTGGATCTTTCCTTTGTTTTTTAGTAAGCCATTTAACATGAAAACCAAATTCAAAATCTGGCCAAACTTGCGAAGAACGAAAATAAACGTACAGTTACTAAAGAGAAAGTTCCACACAAACGATAGAGGAAATGTAAGATGGCATTGCGACTAATGTCGGATACCTGAACTAAATAGCCCAAAATAGAACAGGCATGCTATATTATTATGATAATGATTTTGGAACTTTTGGACAATTTTGTCTAGCATTCTACAATCATTGCATGATATTTGTGTGCTTTCACTAATCTTCAATACGTAATAACGAGTCTATATTATTTTATTCAGATTTCTGACTGAACTGCATACGTATGGTGTGAGCAATTGATAATAGAAATAAGGGAGTTAATAAAACGGAAAACAAAACTGGAGAAAAGAACCGCCTTGCTGAACGCCAGAATTCAGACTCTGACAGATCATCCCACAATGAGTATTAACTAATTATGATCTACTGTTTATCCATAATCTTATCTAGTGGTCGTGGTCAGCATGTACTGGTTCGAGTATCTGGAAGTTATGTAGTAGGCCTTGGGTTCGAATCCCAGCCCACTTATAATATTTGTGTATTCCAAATTATGAGGCTTAGTGTTCAACCAATAAAACTAATAAAATAAGGGTGTTGTTTTATTTCAGGCATAAACTTAAATGCATCTTTTAAAACAAAGGCGCACCACTGCAATCACAACCACATTTGCCGACAATAGAGACCACACCACCCGCCGGCACGTCACCTGTAAACTGCACGGTGCCTATTATCGGCACTTGTCCTGTGACGACGGTGCTGCCTGCCACTGGCAACTCACCGGCGACTTCTAAATCACCCGTACCGGCACCTCCGTATGTGCCAAACACTTCACCCACATTCAAACCGTAGCCGTTGCTTAAGGAGTTTGAGAAGCCGTACCCTCGCCCGCACCCGCACTCCGAAGTACCAGCACCGAAGTTAACTGGGAAACCGCCGAGACACTGGCCGAACACATTCTGACAATATAAAATATATATTATAAGAAGTAATTAATTTACAAATTAGCCTCAAGTTGAATTGTTGAATTGTTTTCTTGTGTACTGATTCACACAATTTGCGAACGCTTTTATATTCAATTCATTATCGTTTATTACACATTAAAAAGTTTCAAAATACGTAACGCGCAGTTTGTACGAATTTCTTAGTACGAATAGACATCATCAATTACACGTACATTCTAATCGGAATATTAAATCGCTGGTATTTGAAACGTTTTGTAATACTCCGAAATTTTATTATACATTCTTAATACTTTACTAAAAATTGAGTCTTATGGAAATAACTAAAAGTATAAATATTTTTTCGTTCAGAGAAATTAACACGAAAAACCTAAGAATCACTGCAGAATACCGTTTTTTTAATGTAATATTAAATAATATTGTAAAATTCAGATATCGACTAAATTAGATAAAAGAATCTGGTTCAATGGCAATCATAAAACCCAAAAATACTATAAACATACTATATGTAAGTAAAGGGCAAAATATTTAGTGAGTTCTGTTCTGTTTCATTGTGTAGTGTATAGGGTGACAATCGAGCTCACAGTTCATCTGATGGTAAGTGATTGTTGCGGCCCATGACACCGGCACTCGTCCGCGAAGAGTAAACATAATGTAGATACATGGTCATCCCTGGAAACTAGGATCAAAAGCTTTGTCACAGTAATAAGAAGTAATACAAAATTTATGATAATTATAGAAAACGAGAAGAACCATTTAATAACAAAGTAAACTCCCACATTTGTACACACATAAATCGTATATTTATCATCACGTTTAAAGTATTCGCAACTTTATTTCAATGCAATATTTTCTATTTAACTAAGAGTTTTGAAATGTTGCCCTATATAAGAAAAAAATAATATCGCACTTCCATTACATATTTACACGTTTAATCGAACGGAACAAAAACATGACGGCTTTCGTTATTCTTTGTCTAGTACTGCTGCATTGTTGTTTCAGGTAGAAAAAATAATATTTTAAAGCTAAACTGTCTTTAACTTGGTCATTATGGTTTTTGTATATCCAGTGGTTTAATTTTGAAATTTATTAAAAATTTTGTTAATATTGCAGAATGTTTATGGTGAGTGCTTTCTACGTAATTCCTACAACTTGGGTTCCTGCGGCGCTGACTTGACTTACAACGAATATGCTCTTCCTGTACCCTGGTTAAGTGGAACATGTGGTGGAGGATACGGTTTCGAATCCGGTGTAATTCGTGCTTCCGACGGAGGAGGCTTTGCAGTGAAAAGCGCCTCGCCCATTTCGCCCGGTGGGGTATCTGTCGTATCAGAAAATGAGTATTCTGGTAGTTTAGCCGTAGGAGGACAATTGCCGTTCCTGGGAACTGCGCACCTGGAGGGCGCGGTGCCATCCGCCGGTGCCGGTGCCGTAACCTATGGTTGCGGATACGGTGACGTGCGCATCATCAGCGAGGATTACGCGGGCACTGCCACAGGCTTGACAGGTGCAGATGTTGTCATCGCTCCACGGCCGAGTGATTTCGGATTCAACAGTTTTCGTGGATGCGGTTGTGGTATACAAATTTGAAACTTGATACAAAGTTCAAAATGATGTATTCGTATCTACCGTAAATCTGTAATTTTAATAATTGTGGAATTCAATATAATTTTGATTTATATCTACGTTGTATTATTTATCCCAAACAAAATAAATAAAAATTATAAGTGAGATTTGAAATGTAGATTGACGATATTGAGTAATTGAACAAAATCTCGTGACTGGAATGTTTAATCTTTTGAAATTTATTTAAAATTTTGTTAATATTGCAGAATGTTTATGGTGAGTGCTTTCTACGTAATTCCTACAACTTGGGTTCCTGCGGCGCTGACTTGACTTACAACGAATATGCTCTTCCTGTACCCTGGTTAAGTGGAACATGTGGTGGAGGATACGGTTTCGAATCCGGTGTAATTCGTGCTTCCGACGGAGGAGGCTTTGCAGTGAAAAGCGCCTCGCCCATTTCGCCCGGTGGGGTATCTGTCGTATCAGAAAATGAGTATTCTGGTAGTTTAGCCGTAGGAGGACAATTGCCGTTCCTGGGAACTGCGCACCTGGAGGGCGCGGTGCCATCCGCCGGTGCCGGTGCCGTAACCTATGGTTGCGGATACGGTGACGTGCGCATCATCAGCGAGGATTACGCGGGCACTGCCACAGGCTTGACAGGTGCAGATGTTGTCATCGCTCCACGGCCGAGTGATTTCGGATTCAACAGTTTTCGTGGATGCGGTTGTGGTATACAAATTTGAAACTTGATACAAAGTTCAAAATGATGTATTCGTATCTACCGTAAATCTGTAATTTTAATAATTGTGGAATTCAATATAATTTTGATTTATATCTACGTTGTATTATTTATCCCAAACAAAAATAAATAAAAATTATAAGTGAGATTTGAAATGTGTAGATTGACGATATTGAAGTAATGCACGCCATTTATGATTCAAGCTTATTAAAGCAGCATATTGTAAAAAATATAGTAACGCTACTGCGTATAACGTGCGAGATGAAACAGGTTATGGGGTGATAATAGCCTTTCATCTTTACTTTGTAAAAACTGTGTTTTCTTTTGGCATCATGGGTATCAAGTTATATCAATAATAAAAATGTCGTACTTTCTGATGCATTTCATAAAAACTTTAACATATATTGCCTGTACTTTCCTCAAAATAATAAATGTTATTTGTGTCTATGAAAAATAAAAATTCTAAAATACTCACTGTGTAGGAAAAATAAAGTTGCTAATTGTTAGTTGTAGGTATGTTATTTTTTTATATTGGAATACCATGATTTTTTTAATAAAAACTTCTTTGGTGTAAAATGTGTGTTCTAATTACATATGTGCTTGAACTGTTTTATAAAATGTTTATTCAGTGCATACAAACTTTTTTGAAAAAGATTGTATTTTTCTTTTTCTTACACTACATTTGACTGTTAATTTAAAGCCGAATAGGCTCTACACATAACACAATTTAAGGGGGGAGCCTGCTGTAGAGGCTTCAAAAAATCGATTTTTTCGAAGATTTTTTTGGGAAGGAAATAAATATGTGATTGAAATGAAACTTTCAGGTTTTATTAATATATATTTCTATAGTCTTACATGTCATATTATGCCTGGTACAAGGATTTCGCCAAAGGCGCCACAGGCGTGCATGTGTCGTGCGGCGGGAAAGGTCGCAATTTCCATCTGAAACAAAAAAAAAAAGGTTATTTTCAATAGTATAGCTTCTAGTTAAACCAAGAAAATTCAAAGAAAAGTGAGAAGTTCAACAATTTTTTGCATATTAAAAAAAAATCATATTTTTGGAAAAAACAAATCGCTTTAGATTATTTAAAAAGTGGGTTAATTATAACTTTTTTAAGGTTTTTAGGTTCTACTAGAAGAGAATTAAATTTTGAATACGACGTTAAATTTTTTTCCTAAGCGGGAAACGCCAATTAGCAAAAACCGTAAAAATTTAAAACCGAGAAATCGCTAGTCACAGTTTTCGTACATAAAAAATCGTAATAATCTTGAACTTACCACAAAAATGTGCTACTCAGCGATTCCTGGTCCATAGAGTAGCCCTTCAGACTTTTCAAAAAATTGGTTTTCGCCCTGATGCTCGAGTCTGCGGGCTGTTCTGGCCTCTTTACTTGAAAATGCATCGCGTCTGTTTTGTCGGGTGACGCGCTCCTTGTCGACTCCCCCTGCGAAATTGTTGCATTGCTGTCCAATTTTCAAGTCTAGTAACTGCATGGTTTTCAATACTGCACTATAGCCTTCATTGAACATTCCTTCAGCGATATAAGCAGCACTTTCGACGATTTTAATGCCTGAGTTTAGGTGCGATGCGCCACACAGTGGAATTGAACGACTCGTTCGCATTTTGTGTGTGTCCACCTAAACACCTCGTTAGCAGATCGTCCTTAGATAATTCCTCGTACACAGGACGAATGTGCTTCTCGACATGTTCGTCAATTAAACGTGGTGGATGTTTAAAAGCAGCCAGGGTGTTTGCCGTTTCAGCTTTGCGCCACTTACACCAGCTTTCGACGCCTTCCGGGAATTTGTCGTGGCGAGGTAATTCATCTGTAGAGCAATAATGATCAAGTGTTGCGATTATTGCATTTCTCATATCTTTTACAGAATTCAAGTTTCTCCGAATCGCCAGACCGCAATAAATAGTTAATTTGTTTATCAAAGCCTCGGTGAGTCGCTTCTTTCCACCGAGCTTCTCTTCTTTTATCTTCTTGCGGAGACGAGTACCCTATACGCTTTTGTACATGTCCCACGCACTCATTTTTGGTCAATGTGCACTTGTCGCCGTATGGATCACTGTTCAGGATGCCAAGAAATGTTTTGGTGTCGCCGTCGCCAATGTAATTACTATACATTACTCCAAATTTCTCGATGGACCTTGAGAACATTTCCAACATTGAATCAACTTCCATTTTCCCGGCCGAACCTGCGTGATTCGAAGAACTTTATTTTCTGCATGGGTTTCATACCAATTTTCAAACTCGTCGTCGTTCAATGTATTTTTCTTGATGGCATGACAGGTATGACAATATCCGCTTTTAACGTCGAGATCGATCACTTTGCCACTGTAGTACCCAATAAGTGTAGTTAAACCGTACAATGAAGTACATCCACGTTTCTTCCACGATCCATCGCCCGAAACTTTCAAATGGTCAGCTGGTCTTTCATTTTGTATGTTGAGTTCTTCTTCCTCTTCGACGGCTTTTTTGCAGACGCTCTCAAAGATTGTTTTCGACGCTGTATACAGGTGTTGCACAATTTGGTCATACGTCGATTTTGCAATGCCCTGAGATATATCCATAAGGCCACAAAAAATATTAATGCCTTCTCGTGCGACACCCAAAAGCCTCATGACGAACACAATTCTTCTGTTGATTTCGTAGCCGGCGTGAATAAACGGTCCGGATTGAATTTCTCGTTTACCGCATTTACACAACAAAACAATTTTGAATCCTAAACCTCGATGGCAGCTTTCGGCAAAATTTATTCTCTGCTTACACGAATTTCAAATAAATAGTTCCGAAATTGCTAAAAATACAAAGACAAACTCGATTATCCGATAGCAATGAGACGGATAAATTATAACATCGTCCGTAGGTTGCTGACGCGATTTTTTTTTCACTACGGCTAGTATTAGCTTCTTCATCGTCCGCAGACGAAACATTACGAAACTGATTGCCAGGGAATCTGCGCTTCCGTGGCTTTCCAGTCCGTTCACTTGAAGATTTGAGCACTTTTGGACAACTCTGCATGATTTTAAGATGTCACGTGCCGAAAAACAAATCAAAACTGAACTTAAATGCTAAATATAGCTTTTCTCAAGCCGACACAGCCAGCTAATATATACCGTTATAATACATAATTTTATCCTTACCCTATGGTACTCCATAATGACCTTCTACGAAGAGTTTATAGTGTCTCGAGGGACTATTAGTCCCTTTGGATACGTACAATAGGTACAATACAAACAATAGATTGAGGGGCTGAGCGCGGGCACTCCGAGCGACCTACCGGCCGCTCGGACGCTTGCTCACTATTTCTTCTGTAATGCCGAAAATAATGTGAATTTGCTTCTGAAATTTTAGGGACACATTCTTGGATAGTTTGGGAAGACATTTGTGCAAAAAAAATCGTTTTTTTGAAGCCTCTAAAACAGGCTTGCAGGCACTTGAGGGGGCTCAAGCTAGAATAAAACCAAGTTTCCGATTTCCAATAAAAAAATGTGATTTTTATTTTTTTACATTTTATTTCATACGTATTGTTAATGCACTACTTTTAAATTGTCTGTAAAAATATTTTAAAATGTCCTTATCAATCAAATATTGGCAATTTTTTTTATTATTAATACATCAAGTGTAACAAACGATCACAAAGTTCACCTGATAGTAAGTGATTCATCCTTGACAAGGAATAATAATAAAGATGCGTTGTCATCCTTGAGGACTGAGATGGAATGGCCTTGTCACCGGTAATAAAGGTCTCCCGAACCCTACACTCACCATACGAAACACGGCAGGATATTGAGTAATTGAACAAAATCTCGTGACTGGAATGTTTAATCTTTGTGGGCTATTTCGTTTTCCCTTTCTAGCGTCGATATGATCAATAATATTTAAGAAACAGAAGGAGACATAGGAAATATCACAAAATATTCTAATACGAAACACACAATTTAACTATTGCAAGATTAGTTTTTGTTTGAATCCGAGAACCATCACTGTGGCTGTATAGTTAACAGTACTGTGACGGATTATAGCTTGAATGTAAGGTACATAGTAGAAAATGTTTTGTCATCAGTATTCAGAGATCGACTTTGAATTATTTTAATAATTTATTGTCGATTTATAGTATATGCAAATTCCCTACGCCCCGTGTCTACGTGGTAACTGGTAAACCAAATTTTATTTATCATTGAATTGCTAATTTTATTAAGATGTCATCAACATTTATACTTGGTAAGAAATTATGCCAATTCGTGTTACACCTAGATCCAACCTGTAGATGTGTGCATATCAAGTTGCATTTTAAAACTCAAAAATAACTTCAATTTAATTAATATTAGTGTAAATAATCCGCATTGGCTCAAAGTAATCAATTATTATTATATTTAGCATATTTATCAATGCATAGCCCAAGTGTTTACACTTGCATTACCTTTCTCTAATATCACTTCCTTTTCGCTTTAGATTTGTGCTTAGATCAATATTTAACTATCCCAGTAACTAATTACAATATAATGTCTAACATCGATTTCTAATTCGATTCTGAAACTCGTCTCAACAACTGTCCTGGGTTTTGTTTCTGTGGGTAACGTATATGATTAATGTAATCAGGACGTAGATTGACAGCTTTCTTGAAGTCGGTTTAGATTACATCTAGCCGATCTCTTTAAATATCATGGGAAAACTAATTAATTTGGTGAAATGTTGTAGACCTAAGCTGATACAAAATAATTAACTTTATCCCTAAGGTAAGAGAGGTAAGTTGCATCAGTTATTATTGAGTAAAGAAAGAAAATAATTCTTGGATCTTTCCTTTGTTTTTTAGTAAGCCATTTAACATGAAAACCAAATTCAAAATCTGGCCAAACTTGCGAAGAACGAAAATAAACGTACAGTTACTAAAGAGAAAGTTCCACACAAACGATAGAGGAAATGTAAGATGGCATTGCGACTAATGTCGGATACCTGAACTAAATAGCCCAAAATAGAACAGGCATGCTATATTATTATGATAATGATTTTGGAACTTTTGGACAATTTTGTCTAGCATTCTACAATCATTGCATGATATTTGTGTGCTTTCACTAATCTTCAATACGTAATAACGAGTCTATATTATTTTATTCAGATTTCTGACTGAACTGCATACGTATGGTGTGAGCAATTGATAATAGAAATAAGGGAGTTAATAAAACGGAAAACAAAACTGGAGAAAAGAACCGCCTTGCTGAACGCCAGAATTCAGACTCTGACAGATCATACCACAATGAGTATTAACTAATTATGATCTACTGTTTATCCATAATCTTATCTAGTGGTCGTGGTCAACATGTACTGGTTCGAGTATCTGGAAGTTATGTAGTAGGCCTTGGGTTCGAATCCCAGCCCTCTTATAATATTTGTGTATTCCAAATTATGAGGCTTAGTGTTCAACCAATAAAACTAATAAAATAAGGGTGTTGTTTTATTTCAGGCATAAACTTAAATGCATCTTTTTAAAACAAAGGCGCACCACTGCAATCACAACCACATTTGCCGACAATAGACACCACACCACCCGCCGGCACGTCACCTGTAAACTGCACGGTGCCTATTATCGGCACTTGTCCTGTGACGACGGTGCTGCCTGCCACTGGCAACTCACCGGCGACTTCTAAATCACCCGTACCGGCACCTCCGTATGTGCCAAACACTTCACCCACATTCAAACCGTAGCCGTTGCTTAAGGAGTTTGGGAAGCCGTACCCTCGCCCGCACCCGCACTCCGAAGTACCAGCACCGAAGTTAACTGGGAAACCGCCGAGACACTGGCCGAACACATTCTGACAATATAAAATATATATTATAAGAAGTAATAAATTTACAAATTAGCCTCAAGTTGAATTGTCACATTACCTGCATCACGCATCCTTGAAAGCACAAGAACGAAGCAATTAGTAAGGCAAACGAAGACATGTTTGTTTTCTTGTGTACTGATTCACACAATTTGCGAACGCTTTTATATTCAATTCATTATCGTTTATTACACATTAAAAAGTTTCAAAATACGTAACGCGCAGTTTGTACGAATTTCTTAGTACGAATAGACATCATCAATTACACGTACATTCTAATCGGAATATTAAATCGCTGGTATTTGAAACGTTTTGTAATACTCCGAAATTTTATTATACATTCTTAATACTTTACTAGAAATTGAGTCTCATGGAAATAACTAAAAGTATAAATATTTTTTTCGTTCAGAGAAACTAACACGAAAAACCTAAGAATCACTGCAGAATACCGTTTTTAATGTAATATTAAATAATATTGTAAAATTCAGATATCGACTAAATTAGTTAAAAGAATCTGGTTCAATGGCAATCATAAAACCCAAAAATACTATAAACATACTATATGTAAGTAAAGGGCAAAATATTTAGTGAGTTCTGTTCTGTTTCATTGTGTAGTGTATAGGGTGACAATCGAGCTCACAGTTCATCTGATGGTAAGTGATTGTTGCGGCCCATGACACCGGCACTCGTCCGCGAAGAGTAAACATAATGTAGATACATGGTCATCCCTGGAAACTAGGATCAAAAGCTTTGTCACAGTAATAAGAAAGTAATACAAAATTTATGATAATTATAGAAAACGAGAAGAACCATTTAATAACAAAGTAAACTCCCACATTTGTACACACATAAATCGTATATTTATCATCACGTTTAAAGTATTCGCAACTTTATTTCAATGCAATATTTTCTATTTAACTAAGAGTTTTGAAATGTTGCCCTATATAAGAAAAAAAATAATATCGCACTTCCATTACATATTTACACGTTTAATCGAACGGAACAAAAAAACATGACGGCTTTCGTTATTCTTTTGTCTAGTACTGCTGCATTGTTGTTTCAGGTAGAAAAAAATAATATTTTAAAGCTAAACTGTCTTTAACTTGGTCATTATGGTTTTTGTATATCCAGTGGTTTAATTTTGAAATTTATTTAAAATTTTGTTAATATTGCAGAATGTTTATGGTGAGTGCTTTCTACGTAATTCCTACAACTTGGGTTCCTGCGGCGCTGACTTGACTTACAACGAATATGCTCTTCCTGTACCCTGGTTAAGTGGAACATGTGGTGGAGGATACGGTTTCGAATCCGGTGTAATTCGTGCTTCCGACGGAGGAGGCTTTGCAGTGAAAAGCGCCTCGCCCATTTCGCCCGGTGGGGTATCTGTCGTATCAGAAAATGAGTATTCTGGTAGTTTAGCCGTAGGAGGACAATTGCCGTTCCTGGGAACTGCGCACCTGGAGGGCGTGGTGCCATCCGCCGGTGCCGGTGCCGTAACCTATGGCTGCGGATACGGTGACGTGCGCATCATCAGCGAGGATTACGCGGGCACTGCCACAGGCTTGACAGGTGCAGATGTTGTCATCGCTCCACGGCCGAGTGATTTCGGATTCAACAGTTTTCGTGGATGCGGTTGTGGTATACAAATTTGAAACTTGATACAAAGTTCAAAATGATGTATTCGTATCTACAGTAAATCTGTAATTTTAATAATTGTGGAATTCAATATAATTTTGATTTATATCTACGTTGTATTATTTATCCCAAACAAAAATAAATAAAAATTATAAGTGTGATTTGAAATGTGTAGATTGACGATATTGAAGTAATGCACGCCCTTTATGATTCAAGCTTATTAAAGCAGCATATTGTAAAAAATATAGTAACGCTACTGCGTATAACGTGCGAGATGAAACAGGTTATGGGGTGATAATACCCTTTCATCTTTACTTTGTAAAAACTGTTTTGTGTTTTCTTTTGGCATCATGGGTATCAAGTTATATCAATAATAAAAATGTCGTACTTTCTGATGCATTTCATAAAAACTTTAACATATATTGCCTGTACTTTCCTCAAAATAATAAATGTTATTTGTGTCTATGAAAAATAAAAATTCTAAAATACTCACTGTGTAGGAAAAATAAAGTTGCTAATTGTTAGTTGTAGGTATGTTATTTTTTTATATTTGAATACCATGATTTTTTTAATAAAAACTTCTTTGGTGTAAAATGTGTGTTCTAATTACATATGTGCTTGAACTGTTTTATAAAATGTTTATTCAGTGCATACAAACTTTTTTGAAAAAGATTGTATTTTTCTTTTTCTTACACTACATTTGACTGTTAATTTAAAGCCGAATGGCTCTACACATAACACAATTTGGAGACTGCCGCTGTGAGAATCGTTTTAGAGATTTTTGGGAAGGAAATAAATATGTGGTTAGGGGCCGAAACTTTAGGTTTTATTAATATATATTTCTATAGTCTTACATGTCATATTATGCCTGGTACAAGGATTTCGCCAAGGCATACAGGCGATGCATGTGTCGTGCGGCGGAAAGGTCGCAATTTCCATCTGAAACAAAAAAGATGTTATTTTCAATAGTATAGCTTCTAGTTAAACCAAGAAAATTCAAAGAAAAGTGAGAAGTTCAAAATTTTTGCATATTAAAAAAATCATATTTTGGAAAAAACAAATCGCTTTAGATTATTTAAAAGAAATTAGGTTCGGTATAACTTTTTTAAGGTTTTTAGGTTCTACTAGAGAATTAAATTTTGAATACGACGTTAAATTTTTTTTTCCTAAGCGGGAAACGCCAATTAGCAAAACCGTAAAATTTAAAACCGAGAAATCGCTAGTCACAGTTTTTCGTACATAAAAATCGTAATAATCTTGAACTTACCACAATAATGTGCTAATCAGCGATTCCTGGTCCATAGAGTAGTCCTTCAGACTTTTCAAAAAATTGGTTTTCGCCCTGATGCTCGAGTCTGCGGGCTGTTCTGGCCTCTTTACTTGAAAATGCATCGCGTCTGTTTTGTCGGGTGACGCGCTCCTTGTCGACTCCCCCTTGCGAAATTGTTGCATTGCTGTCCAATTTTCAAGTCTAGTAACTGCATGGTTTTCAATACTGCACTATAGCCTTCATTGAACATTCCTTCAGCGATATAAGCAGCACTTTCGACGATTTTAATGCCTGAGTTTAGGTGCGATGCGCCACACAGTGGAATTGAACGACTCGTTCGCATTTTGTGTGTGTCCACCTAAACACCTCGTTAGCAGATCGTCCTTAGATAATTCCTCGTACACAGGACGAATGTGCTTCTCGACATGTTCGTCAATTAAACGTGGTGGATGTTTAAAAGCAGCCAGGGTGTTTGCCGTTTCAGCTTTGCGCCACTTACACCAGCTTTCGACGCCTTCCGGGAATTTGTCGTGGCGAGGTAATTCATCTGTAGAGCAATAATGATCAAGTGTTGCGATTATTGCATTTCTCATATCTTTACAGAATTCAAGTTTCTCCGAATCGCCAGACCGCAATAAATAGTTAATTTGTTTATCAAAGCCTCGGTGAGTCGCTTCTTTCCACCGAGCTTCTCTTCTTTTTTCTTCTTGCGGAGACGAGTACGCTTTTGTACATGTCCCATGCACTCATTTTTGGTCATTGTGCGCTTGTCGCCGTATGGATCACTGTTCAGGATGCCAAGAAATGTTTTGGTGTCGCCGTCGCCAATGTAATTACTATACATTACTCCATATTTCTCGATGGACCTTGAGAACATTGAATCAACTTCCATTTTCCCGGCCGAACCTGCGTGATTCGAAGAACTTTATTTTCTGCATGGGTTTCATACCAATTTTCAAACTCGTCGTCATTCAATGTATTTTTCTTGATGGCACAGGTATGACAATATCCGCTTTTAACGTCGAGATCGATCACTTTGCCACTGTAATTACCTAATAAGTGTAGTTAAACCGTACAATGAAGTACATCCACGTTTCTTCCACGATCCATCGCCCGAAACTTTCAAATGGTCAGCTGGTCTTTCATTTTGTATGTTGAGTTCTTCTTCCTCTTCGACGGCTTTTTTGCAGACGCTCTCAAAGATTGTTTTCGACGCTGTATACAGGTGTTGCACAATTTGGTCATACGTCGATTTTGCAATGCCCTGAGATATATCCATAAGGCCACAAAAAATATTAATGCCTTCTCGTGCGACACCCAAAAGCCTCATGACGAACACAATTCTTCTGTTGATTTCGTAGCCGGCGTGAATAAACGGTCCGGATTGAATTTCTCGTTTACCGCATTTACACAACAAAACAATTTTGAATCCTAAACCTCGATGGCAGCTTTCGGCAAAATTTATTCTCTGCTTACACGAATTTCAAATAAATAGTTCCGATATTGCTAAAAATACAAAGACAAACTCGATTATCCGATAGCAATGAGACGGATAAATTATAACATCGTCCGTAGGTTGCTGACGCGATTTTTTTTTAACTACGGCTAGTATTAGCTTCTTCATCGTCCGCAGACGAAACACTACGAAACTGATTGCCAGGGAATCTGCGCTTCCGTGGCTTTCCAGTCCGTTCACTTGAAGGTTTGAGCACTTTTGGATAACTCTGCATGATTTTAAGATGTTCACGTGCCGAAAAACAAATCAAAACTGAACTTAAATGCTAAATATAGCAAGCACTCAAGCCGACACAGCCAGCTAATATATACCGTTATAATACATAATTTTATCCTTACCTATGGTACTCCATAATGACCTTCTACGAAGAGTTTATAGTGTCTCGAGGGACTATTAGTCCCTTGGATACGTACAATAGGTACAATACAAACAATAGATTGAGGGGCTGAGCGCGGGCACTCCGAGCGACCTACCGGCCGCTCGGACGCTTTAACTCACTATTTCTTCTGTAATGCCGAAAATAATGTGAATTTGCTTCTGAAATTTTAAGGACACATTCTTGGATAGTTTGGGAAGACATTTGTGCAAAAAAAATCGTTTTTTTGAAGCCTCTAAAACAGGCGTCCCCCACAAGCTAGAATAAAACCAAGTTTCCGATTTCCAATAAAAAAATGTGATTTTTATTTTTTACATTTTATTTCATACGTATTGTTAATGCACTACTTTTAAATTGTCTGTAAAAATATTTTAAAATGTCCTTATCAATCAAATATTGGCAATTTTTTTTATTATTAATACATCAAGTGTAACAAACGATCACAAAGTTCACCTGATAGTAAGTGATTCATCCTTGACAAGGAATAATAATAAAGATGCGTTGTCATCCTTGAGGACTGAGATGGAATGGCCTTGTCACCGGTAATAAAGGTCTCCCGAACCCTACACTCACCATACGAAACACGGCAGGTTATTGAGTAATTGAACAAAATCTCGTGACTGGAATGTTTAATCTTTGTGGACTATTTCGTTTTCCCTTTCTAGCGTCGATATGATCAATAATATTTAAGAAACAGAAGGAGACATAGGAAATATCACAAAATATTCTAATACGAAACACACAATTTAACTATTGCAAGATTAGTTTTTGTTTGAATCCGAGAACCATCACTGTGGCTGTATAGTTAACAGTACTGTGACGGATTATAGCTTGAATGTAAGGTACATAGTAGAAAATGTTTTGTCATCAGTATTCAGAGATCGACTTTGAATTATTTTAATAATTTATTGTCGATTTATAGTATATGCAAATTCCTACGCCCCGTGTCTACGTGGTAACTGGTAAACCAAATTTTATTTATCATTGAATTGCTAATTTTATTAAGATGTCATCAACATTTATACTTGGTAAGAAATTATGCCAATTCGTGTTACACCTAGATCCAACCTGTAGATGTGTGCATATCAAGTTGCATTTTAAAACTCAAAAATAACTTCAATTTAATTAATATTAGTGTAAATAATCCGCATTGGCTCAAAGTAATCAATTATTATTATATTTAGCATATTTATCAATGCATAGCCCAAGTGTTTACACTTGCATTACCTTTCTCTAATATCACTTCCTTTTCGCTTTAGATTTGTGCTTAGATCAATATTTAACTATCCCAGTAACTAATTACAATATAATGTCTAACATCGATTTCTAATTCGATTCTGAAACTCGTCTCAACAACTGTCCTGGGTTTTGTTTCTGTGGGTAACGTATATGATTAATGTAATCAGGACGTAGATTGACAGCTTTCTTGAAGTCGGTTTAGATTACATCTAGCCGATCTCTTTAAATATCATGGGAAAACTAATTAATTTGGTGAAATGTTGTAGAACTAAGCTGATACAAAATAATTAACTTTATCCCTAAGGTAAGAGAGAGGTAAGTTGCATCAGTTATTATTGAGTAAAGAAAGAAAATAATTCTTGGATCTTTCCTTTGTTTTTTAGTAAGCCATTTAACATGAAAACCAAATTCAAAATCTGGCCAAACTTGCGAAGAACGAAAATAAACGTACAGTTACTAAAGAGAAAGTTCCACACAAACGATAGAGGAAATGTAAGATGGCATTGCGACTAATGTCGGATACCTGAACTAAATAGCCCAAAATAGAACAGGCATGCTATATTATTATGATAATGATTTTGGAACTTTTGGACAATTTTGTCTAGCATTCTACAATCATTGCATGATATTTGTGTGCTTTCACTAATCTTCAATACGTAATAACGAGTCTATATTATTTTATTCAGATTTCTGACTGAACTGCATACGTATGGTGTGAGCAATTGATAATAGAAATAAGGGAGTTAATAAAACGGAAAACAAAACTGGAGAAAAGAACCGCCTTGCTGAACGCCAGAATTCAGACTCTGACAGATCATCCCACAATGAGTATTAACTAATTATGATCTACTGTTTTCCATAATCTTATCTAGTGGTCGTGATAGTCAACATGTACTGGTTCGAGTATCTGGAAGTTATGTAGTAGGCCTTGGGTTCGAATCAGCCCTCTTATAATATTTGTGTATTCCAAATTATGAGGCTTAGTGTTCAACCAATAAAACTAATAAAATAAGGGTGTTGTTTTATTTCAGGCATAAACTTAAATGCATCTTTTAAAACAAAGGCGCACCACTGCAATCACAACCACATTTGCCGACAATAGAGACCACACCACCCGCCGGCGTCACCTGTAAACTGCACGGTGCCTATTATCGGCACTTGTCCTGTGACGACGGTGCTGCCTGCCACTGGCAACTCACCGGCGACTTCTAAATCACCCGTACCGGCACCTCCGTATGTGCCAAACACTTCACCCACATTCAAACCGTAGCCGTTGCTTAAGGAGTTTGGGAAGCCGTACCCTCGCCCGCACCCGCACTCCGAAGTACCAGCACCGAAGTTAACTGGGAAACCGCCGAGACACTGGCCGAACACATTCTGACAATATAAAATATATATTATAAGAAGTAATAAATTTACAAATTAGCCTCAAGTTGAATTGTCACATTACCTGCATCACGCATCCTTGAAAGCACAAGAACGAAGCAATTAGTAAGGCAAACGAAGACATGTTTGTTTTCTTGTGTACTGATTCACACAATTTGCGAACGCTTTTATATTCAATTCATTATCGTTTATTACACATTAAAAAGTTTCAAAATACGTAACGCGCAGTTTGTACGAATTTCTTAGTACGAATAGACATCATCAATTACACGTACATTCTAATCGGAATATTAAATCGCTGGTATTTGAAACGTTTTGTAATACTCCGAAATTTTATTATACATTCTTAATACTTTACTAGAAATTGAGTCTCATGGAAATAACTAAAAGTATAAATATTTTTTTCGTTCAGAGAAACTAACACGAAAAACCTAAGAATCACTGCAGAATACCGTTTTTTTTAATGTAATATTAAATAATATTGTAAAATTCAGATATCGACTAAATTAGATAAAAAGAATCTGGTTCAATGGCAATCATAAAAACCCAAAAAATACTATAAACATACTATATGTAAGTAAAGGGCAAAATATTTAGTGAGTTCTGTTCTGTTTCATTGTGTAGTGTATAGGGTGACAATCGAGCTCACAGTTCATCTGATGGTAAGTGATTGTTGCGGCCCATGACACCGGCACTCGTCCGCGAAGAGTAAACATAATGTAGATACATGGTCATCCCTGGAAACTAGGATCAAAAGCTTTGTCACAGTAATAAGAAGTAATACAAAATTTATGATAATTATAGAAAACGAGAAGAACCATTTAATAACAAAGTAAACTCCCACATTTGTACACACATAAATCGTATATTTATCATCACGTTTAAAGTATTCGCAACTTTATTTCAATGCAATATTTTCTATTTAACTAAGAGTTTGAAATGTTGCCCTATATAAGAAAAAAAATAATATCGCACTTCCATTACATATTTACACGTTTAATCGAACGGAACAAAAACATGACGGCTTTCGTTATTCTTTGTCTAGTACTGCTGCATTGTTGTTTCAGGTAGAAAAAAATAATATTTTAAAGCTAAACTGTCTTTAACTTGGTCATTATGGTTTTTGTATATCCAGTGGTTTAATTTTGAAATTTATTTAAAATTTTGTTAATATTGCAGAATGTTTATGGTGAGTGCTTTCTACGTAATTCCTACAACTTGGGTTCCTGCGGCGCTGACTTGACTTACAACGAATATGCTCTTCCTGTACCCTGGTTAAGTGGAACATGTGGTGGAGGATACGGTTTCGAATCCGGTGTAATTCGTGCTTCCGACGGAGGAGGCTTTGCAGTGAAAAGCGCCTCGCCCATTTCGCCCGGTGGGGTATCTGTCGTATCAGAAAATGAGTATTCTGGTAGTTTAGCCGTAGGAGGACAATTGCCGTTCCTGGGAACTGCGCACCTGGAGGGCGCGGTGCCATCCGCCGGTGCCGGTGCCGTAACCTATGGTTGCGGATACGGTGACGTGCGCATCATCAGCGAGGATTACGCGGGCACTGCCACAGGCTTGACAGGTGCAGATGTTGTCATCGCTCCACGGCCGAGTGATTTCGGATTCAACAGTTTTCGTGGATGCGGTTGTGGTAGACAAATTTGAAACTTCGTACATAGCTCATAATGATTCTGATGAGCTCTTTACTTTTACTAATTGTGAAATTCAATATAATATTGGTTTCTATTTGCGTCATATTTCTCTTCTTATTATGTACCCTAAACAAAAAAAAGAAAATGTTGACTGCCATGATGGTAACATATCCTTGTATAATTGCAACTTATTACAGCTTATAAAAGT
Source organism: Teinopalpus imperialis (assembly GCA_029286865.1). Taxonomy (NCBI): domain Eukaryota; kingdom Metazoa; phylum Arthropoda; class Insecta; order Lepidoptera; family Papilionidae; genus Teinopalpus; species Teinopalpus imperialis. Next base: position 33,416 of record JAGSMU010000398.1, read on the forward strand.
ATAAAACATACATAGTAACGCTGCTGCGTTTAACATGCGGGATGAAAGAGTGATCGATGCCCTTGATTGTTTTATATTCATTTAATTATGTCCGTTTACCACTCGTATTTCATAATGGGCTCCCATTATGAAACACGAGTAATACGTGAAATATGTCACAATAAAGATACGGAAACCATCAGTTTTAATGTAGAAATGCCGAAACACTTAATAATAATAATACAATGAGGGTTTATAGCTAAAAGATAAAATAGATAGCAGAAAATTCCCAGCGCCCCATTTCAACGTCTTTACGTCATGTGGCCTGGTGGTAATCCAAACTGACTGAAAATCGGATTGGCCTTTTTTTCGGTGTTAGAGGTGATAAAATAATAATACTTCTCACTCTCACTTCACCTTCGTGGCATGTGTTTTCTGCGATTTATGACGTCAACATTTATGCTTGACTAATTGTACATATTCGTGCTGCAACTATTTTATACCAGTGGCAAGGTACATCAGGATGGATTCTGACTCCCGATAAAGCCTCATTACCTCAATTTCGCATTGGCTCCTTATCTTATCCTATCATATTTACCATTTCTATTAACACACATCCCAAATATTTACCAACTTGCTCCATCTCTTTCCTATCATATTTCGAACATCGCTTTTTTTCTGTATCGATTCGGACTAGGTCTTTAGACATAGTTCCTTATCCCCTCAGAACTATATGTTCATAATAAATAAGTAAAGGTTTACAGTCTTTTTGGATTGAAGGTTATTAACTCTAGTCGTCGTTAACATCGAAAAACTATGGAAATTGCAACAACATTTGCCGTAAACAGAGACCAAACGGCCCGCTAGCTGAAAGTTAGTTCGAACGTCGAGTCCTTGCGGTGTAATGTATTTTTCAATGCCATTAATATATAAAAAAACATTTAGATACATAATTGTTACCAAATTTGTACATATCATAATTGACTGAACCTTAAGCAACCATATGTTTATATATAAAAGTAGATTTATGAATTCACTTACGAATATTGAAATCATAAAGTTATATTTTTACAATTAATTTCAACATTTTAAAGTTTTTTTTTTTAGTGCTATTTTTTTGCTTACATTTTCGAGTCGGTGAATGTGTATTATTTCACCATGATGATTATATGTAAATATATCTCAATGGGCCGTAGACCTCTCGTCTCGACAGGTAGAGCTATTATTGTCATAATCATGCCGGATATCAAGGCAAAATATGTTCTTCCGAAATACATAAAATGTACAAAATAGTAATCGGTAAACTAAACGAAAAAGTAAACCCTGCATCAGATTTGTAATCGGTGAATTCGATATCCTAATATTAATAAGTTGTATGAATGTCCAATATATGAATCTATTCATTAACTTTTATCAAAACTTAACTGTATAACTATAAAGGATACAAAAGACAGACCTAACGATATTTGTCAATCTCTGCCAGTTTACCCAGGGCGTGTTGAAACATTCTGACAAGATTTACAGGAAGTATTATTATTTAATGCTATATCTTTAACTTAACAAAGTAAAAAAACATCTAATGAATACAAAATAAAATTATAAAAAAGGAAAACAAGAGAGTGAGTGAGAGTGCTGTTGGGACTTCCCCGGTTCTGTAGCGCATCAGGGATGTTTGCAGAATCACGCGTCGGTTGTTTTCTTCATATACTATAAATCCATTTCCTTATTGCGAGGACGTCTTACATATTGTTTACTGTCAGAATTAATCATATATCTTTTTTGTTTCATCCGAAAATTTTACATTTTACCACCCACGTTCAGTCCAATATTCATATATTTGCAAACTCTACTCAAGCTTTTATATTTGTTTTTAAAGTGGTACCTTACGATTCCACCAAATCAGTTTGACTGACATAATTGCCTTCTCCATTGTTCTTGCTGACTGTCCTCCTGCACCAAATATTTCCAAACGCATTAGCTCTGATCCTTTAAATGGTTCGTTTTTGATTGTGATAACGATAACCAAATTTCTGCTTTATACGTGTTTCTTGTTGCCCAGGAAAATGTAAAATATAAGAAGAATGTTTTTTTAAATTTCAAATTAAGAACATGAAACATTAAACTGTGTTTAATAAGGTGGCCAGAATCAAACACACTAAAAAGTTTGTGATTTATTTAAAGAACGAATAAGGTCTCAATCATTGCTAAATACACGTCTTTATTGTCTTCATTTTAATATAATAGTATTAGTGTAATGATTAATATTATTTTAAATAGAATTAGTATTTATCTTCACATTTGATAATACTATCAATTAAGTGTTATGTAGCTTAATAGGTGTCTTTAATTATGTGACCACCACCGTACATAAGCGTGGTAGAACAGTTAATAGTAAAACATACCATTATAATAACAACCACTAGAATTTAAAAAATGCTCTCTTACTAGCTTCTTCAATGAATATTTGTACAGAACAGTATTATTATAATAATCATATAAAGAGTAAAAGTTTGTAAGGACAATTTTATCTAGCATTCACGTATAGACTTCTAAAATATGGTTAATAATAAAAGTAATAGAGTGAGTTAAAACAGAAAACGGTACTGGAGAAAATTGCAGACACCGACAGATCAACCCACTATGAGCAATAGCAATCAATATGAAATAATTGTTATCGAACGTTTATCCATAATCGTATCTAGTGTCGTGGTCAACATGTCATACTAGTCAAAGTATCTGCCTGCTAACTCGTGGTTTCTGGGTTCGATTCCCAATTTCAATGTGTCCAACGGAAAAATCTAATAAAATACGGGTAAATAATATTTTATTTCAATTGATATATATTTCATTTTAAAACAAAGGCACACCATTGTAATCGCAACCACATTTGCCGACAATAGAGACCACACCACCCGCCGGCACTTCACCTGCAAACTGCACGGTGCCTATTATCAGCACCCGTCCAGTGACGACGGTGCTTCCCGCCACCGGCAGCTCGCCAGCCACTTCTAAATCTCCCGTACCGGTGCCTCCGTATGTGCCAACCACTTCATCCACTCTCATACCGTATCCGTTGCGCAAGTTGTTTGGGAAGCCGTATCCTCGCTCACACCTGCACTCGAAGTTATGATTCCCGGGATTCAATACATAACCGCCAATGGTCTGAGCGAACACATTCTAGCAAAGTACAAAATAAATGTTAGGCAGAAATAATAAATTTTACAAACTGGCTTCAGATTCAGTTGTTGTTACTTAACCTGCACCACGCATCCTTGAAAGCACAGGAACAACGCAATTAGTAAGGCAAACGAAGACATGTTTGTTTTCTTTTGTAATGATTGACATTCATACATTGCGATCCCTTTTATATTCAATTCATTGTATTACATATTAAAAAGTTTCTAATTTTATTTTGTTTCTAATTTAACATGTCGTTTGTTCGAATTATTTAAATATTGAATAGAGATCGCTAACTTTACACATCAAATATTGAAATACCGGTCGTACAAAAGGTTTTGCTGGGTTGGAAATCTAGCACCTGTGATATAAACAAGGTAAATTTAAATTGAACAGATTTCATACATTTTATTATAATTTTTTATACTTATATAATCAATCAGAACATTAAAAAAAATACAAACATTAACAAAATTATGCGTTTTTACTTACAACCTAAGAACGCCAGGAATCAATTTATTCAAAAAAGTGACATTCATTGTGTAATATCATTTATATTATAAATGTCAAAAATTAGACGGAAATAAATTTATGAAAAATTCATGTGACGAAAAGGTAAAATTTAAAAGCCTCACAAATACTATAAAAATTAAGTACCGTCGAATATGTTTAGTCCATTCTTTATGCATACCCAATTTATGGACATTATAGAGAAAATTAAAAGAACCTTTTCATATCAAAGTAAAGTCCCACATTTATTTATTAAGTGTTTTAAATAAATAGTACAATTATCATCACGTTCCAAATAATCGCAACTTTATTTCAACACAATATTTGCTATTTAACGATGAGTTTTGAAATGTTTCACTATAAAAGAAAAAATTAAATATTCCACTTCCATTATAAATTTACACGGTTAATCCAAAGGAACAAATAAAAAATGGCGACTTGCGTTATCCTTTTGTCTTGTACTGCTGCATTGTTGGTTCAGGTATTAAAAAATATTATTTTAAATCTACACTGTCAGTAATTTGTCTGTTGTCGGTTTTATATTCAGTGATTTCTTGAAATTTATTAACACTTTTGTTATTATTGCAGAGTGTATATGGTGAGTGCTATCTTCATAATTCCTACAACGTGGGCTCCTGCGGCGCTGGCTTGAATTACAACGAATATGCACTGCCAGTACCCTGGTTAAGTGGAACATGTGGTGGAGAATCCGGTTTCGAATCCGGTGTTGTTCGTGCTTCCGATGGAGGCGGCTTAGCAGTCAAAAGCGCCTCACCCTTTCTGCCCGGTGGGGTATCTGTCGTATCAGAAAATGAGTATACTGGTAGTTTAGCCGTAGGAGGACAATTGCCGTTCCTCGGAACTGCACACCTGGAGGGCGCGGTGCCATCCGCCGGCGCCGGTGCCGTAACCTATGGTTGCGGATACGGTGATGTGCGCATCGTCAGCGAGGATTACGCCGGCTTGTCAGGAGCTGATATTGTCTTCGTTCCACAGCCTTGTGATTTCGGACACAATAGTTTCCGTGGATGCGGTTGTGGTAGACAAATTTGAAACTATTATACTTATAAGCTGATAATGATATAAGTTGTTTACTTTAAACAATTGTGTTATTCAATATAATTTCTATCAGCGTCATATTTCTCTCCGTATTATTTACCCCAAAAGAAAACAAATGTTGAGTGCCATGATGGTAACATCCTGGTATAATTGCAACTTATTACAGCTTATAAAAGTACAAAATATACATATGTTGTAACGCTGCTCTATCTAACATGCGAGATGAAAGAGTCTTAGGGGGTGATGGTGCTTATTTTTTAGCTATTATCATTGCAGCTTATTAAAGAATATAAAAGTATATATAATATACATAGTAAGGTTACTGCGATTCCTTAATAATGGGAGCTGTCACAATACATGCAGACACGGAACTGAACTCTTTAAGTGCTGTACCATATACTATGGTAGGTAGCAACACTTAATAATTAACATTAGACTGCCAGTTAACAGCTTGACTGTAAAGTAGATAGAAGAAATCCCTCTCAACGTCTTTGCGTATTGTGGTCCGTCTTGTGGTCTAGTGGTCTCCAAAACAGACTGCAAATTGGATTGTCCTTTTTTTGGTCTAATACACTACGTCACCTTCATAGTAAATGTTTTCTGTGGATCATAACATCAACATTTATAGACGACAAATTAAACCTATTCGTGCTACAGCTAGCTTATAGCAGCGGTGTGGTAAATCCAGATGGATCGATGACTCGAGAAATCCTCCTTCAATCTGTTTTCTACGTTAGCTCTTATTCTATTCCTTACAGATTTACCAACTCTAGTAAAACATAGTCCAAATATTTACACACACTCATTCGCTCCACCTCTTCCTAAATTTCTTTCAAATATCGCTTTCTTATCGTTATCGATTCGTGACTAAGTCAATAATTCATTATCCCAAAATATACGTAAATAAAATATACCGTTGATAAGCAAAATGCTTTATTTTTTGTATTGAAGGACATTCACTCTAGTACATTGAAAAACAATTGCAATCACATAAAAAATTGCCATACCATGCCGCCCGCTGGCCTAAGTTAGTTCGAACGTCGAGTTCTCAATAAGCTGTCAATGCCATTAATATACTAAAAACCTAGATTCATAGGTATTGTCAAATTTGTACATGCCCAAATTAACTAAATCTGAAGCAACAATAATTTTATGTATAAAAGAACATTTATGAATTCACTTACAAATATTGAAATCATGAAGTTATATTTTTTACTAAAGAGACCGCATGATTTATTTTTAAGCGCTATATTTTTGCGGACGTTTTTGAGTCCTTGAATGTTGCACCATGAAGATAATTTGTCTGTAATCACAGTGGGCCATAGGCCTCTCGTCTCGAGAGGTTGAGTTGCAATTGCTATAGTCAACGCATTATCAGTCCATAAGGCTTCGGGTAAATCATATTTATCTGTCTGTCTGAGAGGTGTAGTGATGTGCGTAAGAATTGTAGAGTTGCATATCGATAACGGGATAGATACGATCGATATGCTAAATTATGTTAAGTATTAATAGGAATAATTTTTTGCTATCTGAAAACGAAAGTTTTTAATTTGTAAGATAAAATGTTTGTTTCGACGTAATCATAGAGAAACTGTATACATCGTAATGTGGCCCTGAAAAGGGCCGTTTTCTAGTAGTTCTTTAGTTCTTCAAAAATACTCATCCGTATCTTCCCCATCCCCATAGAAAATAAATTCTCCATTGTGCGTATTGCGTAACGAAGCGTAAGTAATGTAATGAGTGTCATAACCAAAAACTTTTTATAGAAAAACAACAACGCTTGCTCGTAACGACCAATCAGGAGTCAGAGTACTAATGAAGGTCACGATGACGCATCGACCCCGCGTGCGCAGGTAGCTAAGTATCGATAACGGGTTGCATTGCGTGCACATTCCTACTGTCATTGACATTTATTGCCCGACGACTCAGTTTAAAATGCGTTGCTATGCTATATATCAACCAGTGTTTTCTTGTAACCATAGTTTCAATATCGTGCCCAAAATTATGCTGTATATCAAGTCGATCGATTTGTTACATCAAAATATGTTTTAGGCTCTCCCACGAAAAAAAAGGTTACAAAATCAGCACGAAACAGAGACATGAAAATTTTTACAAATGGAATAAAATTACGTAATTATGGAAACTAAAAATAACTGATTACAACTAGACTGAAGATGGCCTAAATGCGGCGCAGAATGACTGTCTAACGATTACACTGAACCAAATGCACAACAAAAACCAGTTGAGACGCTTGAGACTCTAATACACAAAGATAAAGGTGGTTAGGTTAGGTTAGGTTAGGTTAAGGTTTCACAATCAGCACGAAAACGAGAGACATGAAAATTTTTACAAATGGAATAAAATTACACGTAATTATGGAACTAAAATAGCTGATTACAACTAGACTAGAAATGCCTAAATGCGGCGCGGGATGTGAATGTCTAACGATTACACTGGACAAAATGCTAACACAAAGAAAAAAAAGGT
>JAGSMU010000399.1:0-39056 GCA_029286865.1 Teinopalpus imperialis
TACAAAATCAGCACGAAAAACAGAGACATGAAAATTTTTACAAATGGAATAAAATTACGTAATTATGGAAACTAAAATAACTGATTACAACTAGACTAGAAATGGCCTAAATGCGGCGCAGAATGACTGTCTAACGATTACACTGAACAAATGCTACAACAAAAAACCAATTTGGAACGCTTAAGACTCTAATACACAAAGATAAAGGTGGTTAGGGTTAGGTTAGGTTAGGTTAGGTTTCACAATCAGCACGAAAAACGAAGACATGAAATTTTTTACAAATGGAATAAAATTACGTAATTATGGAACTAAAAATAACTGATTACAACTAGACTAGAAATGGCCTAAATGCGGCGCAGGATGAATGTCTAACGATTACACTGAACAAATGCTAACACAAAAAACCAATTTGGAATGCTTAAGACTCTAATACACAAAGATATAGGTGGTTAGGTTAGGTTAGGTTAGGTTAGGTTAGGTTAGTTTAGGTTAGGTTAGGTTAGGTTACAAAATCAGCACGAAAAACGAAGACATGAAAATTTTTACAAATGGAATAAAATTACGTAATTATGAAACTAAAAATAACTGATTACAACTAGACTAGAAATGGCCTAAATGCGGCGCAGAATGACTGTCTAACGATTACACTGAACAAATGCTACAACAAAAAACCAATTTGGAACGCTTAAGACTCTAATACACAAAGATAAAGGTGGTTAGGGTTAGGTTAGGTTAGGTTAGGTTAGGTTAGGTTTCACAATCAGCACGAAAAACGAAGACATGAAATTTTTTACAAATGGAATAAAATTACGTAATTATGGAACTAAAAATAACTGATTACAACTAGACTAGAAATGGCCTAAATGCGGCGCAGGATGAATGTCTAACGATTACACTGAACAAATGCTACAACAAAAAACCAATTTGGAATGCTTAAGACTCTAATACACACAAAGATATAGGTGGATAGGTTAGGTTAGGTTAGGTTAGGATAGGTTAGGTTAAGGTTAGGTTAGGTTAGGTTACAAAATCAGCACGAAAAACGAAGACATGAAAATTTTTACAAATGGAATAAAATTACGTAATTATGAAACTAAAATAACTGATTAAGAACTATACTAGAAATGGCCTAAATGCGGCGCAGAGATGACTGTCTAACGATTACACTGAACAAATGCTACAACAAAAACCAATTTGGAATGCTTAAGACTCTAATACACAAAGATATAGGTGGTTAGGTTAGGTTAGGATAGGTTAGGTTAGATTAGGTTAGGTTAAGGTTAGGTTAGGTTGGGTTACAAAATCAGCACGAAAAACGAAGACATGAAAATTTTTACAAATGGAATAAAATTACGTAATTATGAAACTAAAATAACTGATTACAACTAGACTAGAAATATGGCCTAAATGCGGCGCAGGATGACTGTCTAACAGTTACACTGAACAAATGCTACAACAAAAAACCAATTTGGAATGCTTAAGACTCCTAATACACAAAGATAAAGGTGGTTAGGTTAGGTTAGGTTAGGTTAGGTTAGGATAGAGTTAGGTTACAAAATCCAGCACGAAAAACGAAGACATGAAAATTTTTACAAATGGAATAAAATTACGTAATTATGAAACTAAAATAACTGATTACAACTAGATTCAGAAATGGCCTAAATGCGGCGCAGGATGACTGTCTAACGATTACACACTGAACAAATGCTACAACAAAAACCAATTTGGAATGCTTAAGACTCTAATACACAAAGATATAGGTGGTTAGGTTAGGTTAGTTTAGGTTAGATTAGGTTAGGTTAGGTTAGGTTACAAAATCCAGCACGAAAAACAGAGACATGAAAATTTTTACAAATGGAATAAAATTACGTAATTATGGAACTAAAATAACTGATTAGAACTATACTAGAAATGGCCTAAATGCGGCTGGGATGACTGTCTAAAGATTACACTGAACAAATGCTACAACAAAAACCAATTTGGAATGCTTAAGACTCTAATACACAAAGATAAAGGTGGTTAGGTTAGGTTAGGTTATGTTAGATTAGGTTAGGTTAGGTTAGGTTACAAAATCCAGCACGAAAAACAGAGACATGAAAATTTTTACAAATGGAATAAAATTACGTAATTATGGAACTAAAAATAACTGATTAGAACTATACTAGAAATGGCCTAAATGCGGCTGGGATGACTGTCTAACGATTACACTGAACAAATGCTACAACAAAAAACCAATTTGGAATGCTTAAGACTCTAATACACAAAGATAAAGGTGGTTAGGGTTAGGTTAGGTTATGTAAGGTTAGGTTAGGTTACAAAATCAGCACGAAAAACGAAGACATGAAAATTTTTACAAATGGAATAAAATTACGTAATTATGAAACTAAAAATAACTGATTACAACTAGACTAGAAATGGCCTAAATGCGGCGCAGAATGACTGTCTAACGATTACACTGAACAAATGCTACAACAAAAAACCAATTTGGAACGCTTAAGACTCTAATACACAAAGATAAAGGTGGTTAGGGTTAGGTTAGGTTAGGTTAGGTTAGGTTAGGTTAGGTTAGGTTAGGTTAGGTTACAAAATCAGCACGAAAAACGAAGACATGAAAATTTTTACAAATGGAATAAAATTACGTAATTATGAAACTAAAATAACTGATTACAACTAGACTAGAAATGGCCTAAATGCGGCGCAGAATGACTGTCTAACGATTACACTGAACAAATGCTACAACAAAAACAATTTGGAATGCTTAAGACTCCTAATACACAAAGATAAAGGTGGTTAGGTTAGGTTAGGTTAGGTTAGGTTAGGTTAGGTTAGGTTTCACAATCAGCACGAAAAACGAAGACATGAAATTTTTTACAAATGGAATAAAATTACGTAATTATGGAACTAAAATAACTGATTACAACTAAGACTAGAAATGGCCTAAATGCGGCAGGATGACTGTCTAAAGATTACACTGAACAAATGCTGCAACAAAAACCAATTTCGAATGCTTAAGACTCTAATACACAAGATATAGGTGGTTAGGTTAGGTTACAAAATCCAGCACGAAAAACGAGACATGAAAATTTTTACAAATGGAATGAAATAACGTAATTATGAAACTAAAATAACTGATCACAACTAGACTAGAAATATGGCCTAAATGCGGCAGGATGACTGTCTAACAGTTACACTGAACAAATGCTACAACAAAAACCAATTTGGAAGGCTTAAGACTCTAATACACAAGATATAGGTGGTTAGGTTAGGTTACAAAATCAGCATGAAAAACGAAGACATGAAAATTTTTACAAATGGAATAAAATTACGTAATTATGAAACTAAAATAACTGATTACAACTAGACTAGAAATGGCCTAAATGCGGCGCAGGATGACTGTCTAACGATTACACACTGAACAAATGCTACAACAAAAACCAATTTGGAACGCTTAAGACTCTAATACACACAAAGATATAGGTGGTTAGAGGTTAGGTTAGGTTAGGTTAGGTTAGGTTAGGTTAGGTTTCACAATCAGCACGAAAAACGAAGACATGAAATTTTTTACAAATGGAATAAAATTACGTAATTATGGAACTAAAAATAACTGATTACAACTAGACTAGAAATGGCCTAAATGCGGCGCAGGATGAATGTCTAACGATTACACTGAACAAATGCTACAACAAAAAACCAATTTGGAATGCTTAAGACTCTAATACACAAAGATATAGGTGGTTAGGGTTAGGTTAGGATAGGTTAGGTTAGGTTAGGTTAGGATAGGTTAGGTTAGGTTACAAAATCAGCACGAAAAACGAAGACATGAAAATTTTTACAAATGGAATAAAATTACGTAATTATGGAACTAAAATAACTGATTAAGAACTATACTAGAAATGGCCTAAATGCGGCTGGGATGACTGTCTAACGATTATACTGAACAAATGCTGCAACAAAAACCAATTTGGAACGCTTAAGACTCTAATACACAAGATATAGGTGGTTAGGTTAGGTTTCACAATCAGCACGAAAAACGAAGACATGAAAATTTTTACAAATGGAATAAAATTACGTAATTATGAAACTAAAATAACTGATCACAACTAGACTAGAAATGGCCTAAATGCGGCGCAGGATGACTGTCTAACGATTACACACTGAACAAATGCTACAACAAAAACCAATTTGGAATGCTTAAGACTCTAATACACAAAGATATAGGTGGATAGGTTAGGTTAGAGTTAGGTTAGGATAGAGTTAGGTTAGGATAGAGTTAGGTTAGGATAGGTTAGGTTAGGTTAGATTAGGTTAGGTTAGTTAGGTTAGGTTACAAAATCAGCACGAAAAACGAAGACATGAAAATTTTTACAAATGGAATAAAATTACGTAATTATGGAACTAAAATAACTGATTAGAACTATACTAGAAATGGCTAAATGCGGCGCAGAATGACTGTCTAACGATTACACACTGAACAAATGCTACAACAAAAACCAATTTGAAGGCTTAAGACTCTAATACACAAGATATAGGTGGATAGGTTAGGTTAGGATAGAGTTAGGTTAGGTTAAGGTTAGGTTACAAAATCAGCACGAAAAACGAAGACATGAAAATTTTTACAAATGGAATAAAATTACGTAATTATGGAACTAAAATAACTGATTACAACTAGACTGAAATGGCCTAAATGCGGCAGGATGACTGTCTAAAGATTACACTGAACAAATGCTACAACAAAAACCAATTTGGAGGCTTAAGACTCTAATACACAAGATATAGGTGGTTAGGTTAGGTTACAAAATCAGCACGAAAAACGAAGACATGAAAATTTTTACAAATGGAATAAAATTACGTAATTATGGAAACTAAAATAACTGATTAGAACTATACTAGAAATGGCCTAAATGCAGCGCAGGATGACTGTCTAACGATTACACTGAACAAATGCTACAACAAAAAACCAATTTGGAATGCTTAAGACTCTAATACACAAAGATATAGGTGGTTAGGTTAGGTTAAGGTTAGGATAGGTTAGAGTTAGGTTAGGTTAAGGTTACAAAATCAGCACGAAAAACGAAGACATGAAAATTTTTACAAATGGAATAAAATTACGTAATTATGAAACTAAAATAACTGATTAAGAACTATACTAGAAATGGCCTAAATGCAGCGCAGGATGACTGTCTAACGATTACACTGAACAAATGCTACAACAAAAACCAATTTGGAACGCTTAAGACTCTAATACACAAAGATATATAGGTGGTTAGGTTAGGTTAGGTTAGGTTAGGTTAGGATAGAGTTAGGTTAGGATTAGGTTAGGTTACAAAATCAGCACGAAAAACGAAGACATGAAAATTTTTACAAATGGAATAAAATTACGTAATTATGAAACTAAAATAACTGATTACAACTAGACTGAAATGGCCTAAATGCGGCGCAGAATGACTGTCTAAAGATTACACTGAACAAATGCTACAACAAAAACCAATTTGGAACGCTTAAGACTCTAATACACAAAGATATAGGTGGTTAGGTTAGGTTAGGAAAGGTTAGGGTTAGGTAGGATTAGGTTAGGTTACAAAATCAGCACGAAAAACGAAGACATGAAAATTTTTACAAATGGAATAAAATTACGTAATTATGAAACTAAAATAACTGATTACAACTAGACTAGAAATGGCCTAAATGCGGCGCAGGATGACTGTCTAACGATTACACTGAACAAATGCTACAACAAAAACCAATTTGGAATGCTTAAGACTCCTAATACACAAAGATATAGGTGGTTAGGTTAGAGTTAGGATAGGTTAGGTTAGAGTTAGAGTTAGGTTAGAGTTAGGATAGGTTAGGTTAGGTTACAAAATCAGCACGAAAAACGAAGACATGAAAATTTTTACAAATGGAATAAAATTACGTAATTATGGAACTAAAATAACTGATTACAACTAGACTAGAAATGGCCTAAATGCGGCGCAGGATGACTGTCTAACGATTACACTGAACAAATGCTACAACAAAAACCAATTTGGAATGCTTAAGACTCCTAATACACAAAGATATAGGTGGTTAGGTTAGAGTTAGGATAGGTTAGGTTAGAGTTAGAGTTAGGTTAGAGTTAGGATAGGTTAGGTTAGGTTACAAAATCAGCACGAAAAACGAAGACATGAAAATTTTTACAAATGGAATAAAATTACGTAATTATGGAACTAAAATAACTGATTACAACTAGACTAGAAATGGCCTAAATGCGGCGCAGGATGACTGTCTAACGATTACACTGAACAAATGCTACAACAAAAACCAATTTGGAATGCTTAAGACTCTAATACACACAAAGATATAGGTGGTTAGGTTAGGTTAGGATAGAGTTAGGTTAAGGTTAGGTTAGGTTAGGTTAGGATTAGGTTAGGTTACAAAATCAGCATGAAAAACGAAGACATGAAAATTTTTACAAATGGAATAAAATTACGTAATTATGAAACTAAAATAACTGATTACAACTAGACTAGAAATGGCCTACATGCGGCGCAGGATGACTGTCCTAACGATTACACTGAACAAATGCTACAACAAAAAACCAATTTGGAATGCTTAAGACTCTAATACACAAAGATATAGGTGGTTAGGTTAGGTTAGGTTAGAGTTAGGTTACAAAATCAGCACGAAAAACAGAAGACATGAAAATTTTTACAAATGGAATAAAATTACGTAATTATGAAACTAAAATAACTGATTAAGAACTATACTAGAAATGGCCTAAATGCGGCAGGATGACTGTCTAACGATTACACTGAACAAATGCTACAACAAAAAACCAATTTGGGATGCTTAAGACTCTAATACACAAAGATATATAGGTGGTTAGGAGTTAGGTTAGGTTAAGGTTAGGTTAGGATTAGGTTAGGTTAGGTTAGGTTACAAAATCCAGCACGAAAAACAGAAGACATGAAAATTTTTACAAATGGAATAAAATTACGTAATTATGAAACTAAAAATAACTGATTAAGAACTATACTAGAAATGGCCTAAATGCGGCACTTAGGATGACTGTCTAACGATTACACTGAACAAATGCTACAACAAAAACCAATTTGGGATGCTTAAGACTCTAATACACAAGATATAGGTGGTTAGAGGTTAGGTTAGGTTAGGTTAGGTTAGTTTAGGTTAGATTAGGTTAGGTTACAAAATCAGCACGAAAAACGAAGACATGAAAATTTTTACAAATGGAATAAAATTACGTAATTATGGAACTAAAATAACTGATTACAACTAGACTAGAAATGGCCTAAATGCGGCTGGGATGACTGTCTAACAGTTACACTGAACAAATGCTACAACAAAAACAATTTGGAATGCTTAAGACTCTAATACACAAAGATATAGGTGGATAGGTTAGGTTAGGTTAGGATAGGTTAGAGTTAGGATAGGTTAGGTTAGGTTAGGTTAGGTTAGGATAGGTTAGGTTAGGATTAGGTTAGGTTACAAAATCAGCACGAAAAACGAAGACATGAAAATTTTTACAAATGGAATAAAGTACGTAATTATGAAACTAAAATAACTGATTACAACTAGACTAGAAATGGCCTAAATGCGGCGCAGGATGACTGTCCTAACGATTACACTGAACAAATGCTACAACAAAAACCAATTTGGAATGCTTAAGACTCTAATACAAAGATATAGGTGGTTAGGTTAGGTTAGGATAGGTTAGGTTAGGTTAAGGTTAGGTTAGGTTAGGTTAGGTTACAAAATCAGCACGAAAAACAGAGACATGAAAATTTTTACAAATGGAATAAAATTACGTAATTATGAAACTAAAAATAACTGATTACAACTAGACTAGAAATGGCCTAAATGCGGCGCAGAATGACTGTCTAACAGTTACACTGAACAAATGCTACAACAAAAACCAATTTGGGATGCTTAAGACTCTAATACACAAAGATATAGGTGGATAGGTTAGGTTAGAGTTAGGTTAAGGTTAGGTTACACAAAATCAGCACGAAAAACGAGACATGAAAATTTTTACAAATGGAATAAAATTACGTAATTATGGAACTAAAAATAACTGATTAGAACTATACTAGAAATGGCCTAAATGCAGCAGGATGACTGTCTAACGATTACACACTGAACAAATGCTACAACAAAAACCAATTTGGAATGTAAGACTCTAATACACAAGATATAGGTGGATAGGTTAGGTTAGGTTACAAAATCAGCATGAAAAACGAAGACATGAAAATTTTTACAAATGGAATAAAATTACGTAATTATGGAACTAAAAATAACTGATTACAACTAAGACTAGAAATGGCCTAAATGCGGCGCAGGATGACTGTCTAACGATTACACACTGAACAAATGCTACAACAAAAACCAATTTGGAATGCTTAAGACTCTAATACACACAAAGATATAGGTGGTTAGGTTAGAGTTAGGATAGGTTAGAGTTAGAGTTAGAGTTAGGTTACAAAATCAGCACGAAAAACGAAGACATGAAAATTTTTACAAATGGAATAAAATTACGTAATTATGAAACTAAAAATAACTGATCACAACTAGACTAGAAATGGCTAAATGCGGCGCAGGATGACTGTCTAAAGATTACACTGAACAAATGCTACAACAAAAACCAATTTGGAACGCTTAAGACTCTAATACACAAAGATAAAGGTGGTTAGGTTAGGTTAGAGTTAGAGTTAGGTTAGGTTAGGATTAGGTTAGGTTACAAAATCAGCACGAAAAACGAAGACATAGAAAATTTTTACAAATGGAATAAAATTGCGTAATTATGAAACTAAAAATAACTGATTACAACTAAGACTAGAAATGGCTAAATGCGGCGCAGAATGACTGTCTAAAGATTACACTGAACAAATGCTACAACAAAAACCAATTTGGAATGCTTAAGACTCTAATACACAAAGATAAAGGTGGTTAGGTTAGGTTAAGGTTAGGTTAGGATAGGTTAGAGTTAGGATAGGTTAGGTTAGAGTTAGGATAGGTTAGAGTTAGGTTAGGTTAGGTTAGAGTTAGGTTAGAGTTAGGTTACAAAATCAGCACGAAAAACGAAGACATGAAAATTTTTACAAATGGAATAAAATTACGTAATTATGAAACTAAAAATAACTGATTACAACTAAGACTAGAAATGGCCTAAATGCGGCTGGGATGACTGTCTAACAGTTACACTGAACAAATGCTACAACAAAAACCAATTTGGAACGCTTAAGACTCTAATACACAAAGATATAGGTGGTTAGGTTAGGTTACAAAATCAGCACGAAAAACGAAGACATGAAAATTTTTACAAATGGAATAAAATTGCGTAATTATGAAACTAAAAATAACTGATCACAACTAGACTAGAAATATGGCCTAAATGCGGCTGGGATGACTGTCTAAAGATTACACTGAACAAATGCTGCAACAAAAACCAATTTGGGATGCTTAAGACTCTAATACACAAAGATATAGGTGGTTAGGTTAGGTTGAGTTACAAAATCAGCATGAAAAACGAAGACATGAAAATTTTTACAAATGGAATAAAATTACGTAATTATGGAACTAAAAATAACTGATTAGAACTATACTAGAAATGGCTAAATGCGGCGCAGAATGACTGTCTAACGATTACACACTGAACAAATGCTACAACAAAAACCAATTTGGAATGCTTAAGACTCTAATACACAAAGATAAAGGTGGTTAGGTTAGGTTAGAGTTAGGTTAGGTTAGGTTAGGTTACAAAATCAGCACGAAAAACGAAGACATGAAAATTTTTACAAATGGAATAAAATTACGTAATTATGAAACTAAAATAACTGATTACAACTAAGACTAGAAATGGCCTAAATGCAGCGCAGGATGACTGTCCTAACGATTACACTGAACAAATGCTACAACAAAAACCAATTTGGAATGCTTAAGACTCTAATACACACAAAGATATAGGTGGTTAGGTTAGGTTAGGATTAGGTTAGGTTAGGTTAGGTTAGAGTTAGGTTACAAAATCAGCACGAAAAACAGAAGACATGAAAATTTTTACAAATGGAATAAAATTACGTAATTATGAAACTAAAATAACTGATTACAACTAGACTAGAAATGGCCTAAATGCAGCGCAGGATGACTGTCCTAACGATTACACTGAACAAATGCTACAACAAAAACCAATTTGGAATGCTTAAGACTCTAATACACAAGATATAGGTGGTTAGGTTAGGTTAGGTTAGGTTAGAGTTAGAGTTAGGATAGGTTAGAGTTAGGTTACAAAATCAGCACGAAAAACAGAGACATGAAAATTTTTACAAATGGAATAAAATTACGTAATTATGGAACTAAAATAACTGATTACAACTAGACTGAAATGGCCTAAATGCGGCGCAGAATGACTGTCTAACGATTACACACTGAACAAATGCTACAACAAAAACCAATTTGAATGCTTAAGACTCCTAATACACAAAGATATAGGTGGTTAGGTTAGGTTAGGATAGAGTTAGGTTAAGGTTAGGTTACACAAAATCAGCACGAAAAACGAAGACATGAAAATTTTTACAAATGGAATAAAATTGCGTAATTATGAAACTAAAATAACTGATCACAACTAGACTAGAAATATGGCCTAAATGCGGCAGGATGACTGTCTAAAGATTACACTGAACAAATGCTACAACAAAAACCAATTTGGAATGCTTAAGACTCTAATACACAAAGATATAGGTGGTTAGGTTAGGTTACACAAAATCAGCACGAAAAACGAGACATGAAAATTTTTACAAATGGAATAAAATTGCGTAATTATGAAACTAAAATAACTGATTAAGAACTATACTAGAAATGGCCTAAATGCGGCGCAGGATGACTGTCTAACGATTACACACTGAACAAATGCTACAACAAAAACCAATTTCGAATGCTTAAGACTCTAATACACAAAGATATAGGTGGTTAGGTTAGAGTTAGGATAGGTTAGAGTTAGGTTAGGTTACAAAATCCAGCACGAAAAACGAAGACATGAAAATTTTTACAAATGGAATAAAATTACGTAATTATGGAACTAAAATAACTGATTACAACTAGACTAGAAATGGCTAAATGCGGCGCAGAATGACTGTCTAAAGATTACACTGAACAAATGCTGCAACAAAAACCAATTTGGGATGCTTAAGACTCTAATACACAAAGATATATAGGTGGTTAGGTTAGGTTACAAAATCAGCACGAAAAACGAAGACATGAAAATTTTTACAAATGGAATAAAATTGCGTAATTATGAAACTAAAATAACTGATCACAACTAGACTAGAAATGGCTAAATGCGGCGCAGGATGACTGTCTAACAGTTACACTGAACAAATGCTACAACAAAAACAATTTGGAATGCTTAAGACTCTAATACACAAGATAAAGGTGGTTAGGTTAAGGTTAGGTTACAAAATCAGCACGAAAAACAGAAGACATGAAAATTTTTACAAATGGAATAAAATTACGTAATTATGAAACTAAAATAACTGATTACAACTAGACTAGAAATGGCTAAATGCGGCGCAGAATGACTGTCTAACGATTACACACTGAACAAATGCTACAACAAAAACCAATTTGGAAGGCTTAAGACTCTAATACACAAAGATATAGGTGGTTAGGTTAGGTTAGGTTAGGATAGGTTAGGTTAGGATTAGGTTAGGTTAGGTTAGAGTTAGGTTACAAAATCCTTTGAAAAACGAAGACATAGAAAATTTTTACAAATGGAATAAAATTACGTAATTATGGAAACTAAAATAACTGATTACAACTAGACTGAAATGGCCTAAATGCGGCGCAGAATGACTGTCTAAAGATTACACTGAACAAATGCTACAACAAAAACCAATTTGGAACGCTTAAGACTCTAATACACAAAGATATAGGTGGTTAGGAGTTAGGTTAGGTTACACAAAATCAGCACGAAAAACGAAGACATGAAAATTTTTACAAATGGAATAAAATTGCGTAATTATGAAACTAAAATAACTGATTAGAACTATACTAGAAATGGCTAAATGCGGCGCAGGATGACTGTCTAAAGATTACACTGAACAAATGCTGCAACAAAAACCAATTTGGAACCTTAAGACTCTAATACACAAAGATATAGGTGGTTAGGAGTTAGGTTAGGTTACACAAAATCAGCACGAAAAACGAAGACATGAAAATTTTTACAAATGGAATAAAATTGCGTAATTATGAAACTAAAAATAACTGATTAGAACTATACTAGAAATGGCTAAATGCGGCGCAGGATGACTGTCTAAAGATTACACTGAACAAATGCTACAACAAAAACCAATTTGGAACGCTTAAGACTCTAATACACAAGATAAAGGTGGTTAGGTTAGGTTACAAAATCAGCACGAAAAACGAAGACATGAAAATTTTTACAAATGGAATAAAATTACGTAATTATGAAACTAAAATAGCAGTTAGAACTATACTAGAAATGGCCTAAATGCAGCGCAGGATGACTGTCTAACGATTACACTGAAAAAAGCTACAACAAAAAACCAATTTTGGAACGCTTAAGACTCTAATACACAAAGATAAAGGTGGTTAGGTTAGGTTAGGTTAGGTTAGGTTAGGTTAGGTTAGGTTACAAAATCAGCACGAAAAACGAAGACATGAAAATTTTTACAAATGGAATAAAATTACGTAATTATGAAACTAAAAATAACTGATTAGAACTATACTAGAAATGGCCTAAATGCGGCACCCAGGATGACTGTCTAACGATTACACTGAACAAATGCTACAACAAAAACCAATTTGGAATGCTTAAGACTCCTAATACACAAAGATATAGGTGGTTAGGTTAGGTTAGGATTAGGTTAGGTTAGGTTAGATTAGGTTAGGATAGGTTAGGTTAGGTTAGGTTAGGTTACAAAATCAGCATGAAAAACGAAGACATGAAAATTTTTACAAATGGAATGAAATAACGTAATTATGAAACTAAAAATAACTGATTACAACTAGACTAGAAATGGCCTGAATGCGGCGCAGAATGACAGTCTAAAGATTACACTGAACAAATGCTACAACAAAAAACCAATTTGGAAGGCTTAAGACTCTAATACACAAAGATATAGGTGGATAGGGTTAGGTTAGAGTTAGGTTAAGGTTAGGTTAGGTTACAAAATCAGCATGAAAAACGAAGACATGAAAATTTTTACAAATGGAATAAAATTACGTAATTATGAAACTAAAAATAACTGATTAGAACTATACTAGAAATGGACTAAATGCGGCGCAGGATGACTGTAACGATTACACTGAACAAATGCTACAACAAAAAACCAATTTGGAATGCTTAAGACTCTAATACACAAAGATATAGGTGGTTAGGTTAGGTTAGGTTAGGTTACAAAATCAGCACGAAAAAAGAAGACATGAAAATTTTTACAAATGGAATAAAATTACGTAATTATGAAACTAAAAATAACTGATTAGAACTATACTAGAAATGGCCTAAATGCGGCGCAGGATGACTGTCTAACGATTACACTGAACAAATGCTACAACAAAAAACCAATTTGGAATGCTTAAGACTCTAATACACAAAGATATAGGTGGTTAGGATAGGTTAGGTAAGGTTAGGTTAGGTTAGGTTACAAAATCAGCATGAAAAACGAAGACATGAAAATTTTTACAAATGGAATAAAATTACGTAATTATGAAACTAAAAATAACTGATTAGAACTATACTAGAAATGGCCTAAATGCGGCAGGATGACTGTCTAACGATTACACTGAACAAATGCTACAACAAAAACAATTTGGAATGCTTAAGACTCTAATACACAAAGATATAGGTGGTTAGGTTAGGTTAGGATAGAGTTAGAGTTAGAGTTAGGTTAGGTTAGGTTACAAAATCAGCACGAAAAACGAAGACATAGAAAATTTTTACAAATGGAATAAAATTACGTAATTATGAAACTAAAAATAACTGATTACAACTAGACTAGAAATGGCTAAATGCGGCGCAGGATGACTGTCTAACGATTACACTGAACAAATGCTACAACAAAAACCAATTTGGAATGCTTAAGACTCTAATACACAAAGATAAAGGTGGTTAGGTTAGGTTAGGTTAGGTTAGGTTAGGTTAGAGTTAGGTTAGGATTAGGTTAGGTTAAGGTTAGGTTACAAAATCCTTTGAAAAACGAAGACATGAAAATTTTTACAAATGGAATAAAATTGCGTAATTATGAAACTAAAAATAACTGATTACAACTAGACTAGAAATGGCCTAAATGCGGCACCCAGGATGACTGTCTAAAGATTACACTGAACAAATGCTACAACAAAAACCAATTTGGAAGGCTTAAGACTCCTAATACACAAAGATATAGGTGGTTAGGTTAGAGTTAGGATAGGTTAGGTTAGAGTTAGGTTACAAAATCAGCACGAAAAACAGAGACATGAAAATTTTTACAAATGGAATAAAATTACGTAATTATGAAACTAAAAATAACTGATTACAACTAGACTAGAAATGGCCTAAATGCGGCGCAGAATGACTGTCTAACGATTACACTGAACAAATGCTACAACAAAAAACCAATTTGGAACCTTAAGACTCTAATACACAAAGATAAAGGTGGTTAGGTTAGGTTAGTTAGGTTAGGTTAGGATTAGGTTAGGTTAGGTTAGGTTAGGTTTCACAATCAGCACGAAAAACGAAGACATGTTATTTTTTACATATGGAATAAAATTACGTAATTATGGAACTAAAAATAACTGATTACAACTAAGACTAGAAATGGCTAAATGCGGCGCAGGATGAATGTCTAACGATTACACTGAACAAATGCTACAACAAAAACCAATTTGGAATGCTTAAGACTCTAATACACAAGATATAGGTGGTTAGGTTAGGTTAGGTTAGGTTAGGATAGGTTAGGTTAGATTAGGTTAGGTTAAGGTTAGGTTAGGTTACACAAAATCAGCACGAAAAACGAAGACATGAAAATTTTTACAAATGGAATAAAATTACGTAATTATGGAACTAAAAATAACTGATTACAACTAGACTGAAATGGCCTAAATGCGGCGCAGAATGACTGTCTAACGATTACACACTGAACAAATGCTACAACAAAAACCAATTTGGAATGTAAGACTCTAATACACAAGATATAGGTGGTTAGGTTAGGTTTCACAATCAGCACGAAAAACAGAGACATGAAAATTTTTACAAATGGAATAAAATTACGTAATTATGGAACTAAAAATAACTGATTACAACTAAGACTAGAAATGGCCTAAATGCGGCTGGGATGACTGTCTAAAGATTACACTGAACAAATGCTACAACAAAAAACCAATTTGGGATGCTTAAGACTCTAATACACAAGATATAGGTGGTTAGGTTAGGTTTCACAATCAGCACGAAAAACAGAGACATGAAAATTTTTACAAATGGAATAAAATTACGTAATTATGGAACTAAAAATAACTGATTACAACTAAGACTAGAAATGGCCTAAATGCGGCGCAGGATGAATGTCTAACGATTACACTGAACAAATGCTACAACAAAAACCAATTTGGAATGCTTAAGACTCTAATACACAAAGATATAGGTGGATTTAGGTTAGGTTAGGTTAGGTTAGAGTTAGGTTAGGTTAGGTTACAAAATCAGCACGAAAAACGAAGACATGAAAATTTTTACAAATGGAATAAAATTACGTAATTATGAAACTAAAAATAACTGATTAGAACTATACTAGAAATGGCCTAAATGCGGCGCAGGATGACTGTCTAACGATTACACTGAACAAATGCTACAACAAAAACCAATTTGGAACGCTTAAGACTCTAATACACAAAGATATAGGTGGTTAGGTTAGGTTAGTTTAGGTTAGATTAGGTTAGGTTAGGTTACAAAATCAGCACAAAAAACGAAGACATGAAAATTTTTACAAATGGAATAAAATTACGTAATTATGAAACTAAAATAACTGATTAGAACTATACTAGAAATGGCCTAAATGCGGCGCAGGATGACTGTCTAACGATTACACTGAACAAATGCTACAACAAAAAACCAATTTGGAATGCTTAAGACTCTAATACAGAAAGATAAAGGTGGTTAGGGTTAGGTTAGGTTAGGTTACAAAATCCTTTGAAAAACGAAGACATGAAAATTTTTACAAATGGAATAAAATTACGTAATTATGGAACTAAAATAACTGATTACAACTAGACTGAAATGGCCTAAATGCGGCGCAGGATGAATGTCTAACGATTACACACTGAACAAATGCTGCAACAAAAACCAATTTGGGATGCTTAAGACTCCTAATACACAAAGATATAGGTGGTTAGGTTAGGTTACAAAATCAGCACGAAAAACGAACATGAAAATTTTTACAAATGGAATAAAATTACGTAATTATGGAACTAAAATAACTGATTACAACTAGACTGAAATGGCCTAAATGCGGCAGGATGACTGTCTAAAGATTACACTGAACAAATGCTACAACAAAAACCAATTTGGAACCTTAAGACTCTAATACAAAGATATAGGTGGATAGGTTAGGTTAGGTTAGATTAGGTTAGGTTACAAAATCCTTTGAAAAACGAAGACATGAAAATTTTTACAAATGGAATAAAGTACGTAATTATGAAACTAAAATAACTGATTACAACTAAGACTAGAAATGGCCTAAATGCGGCGCAGGATGACTGTCTAACGATTACACTGAACAAATGCTACAACAAAAACCAATTTGGAATGCTTAAGACTCCTAATACACAAAGATATAGGTGGATTTAGGTTAGGTTAGGATAGGTTAGAGTTAGGTTAGGTTAGATTAGGTTAGGTTACAAAATCAGCACGAAAAACAGAGACATGAAAATTTTTACAAATGGAATAAAATTACGTAATTATGGAACTAAAATAACTGATTACAACTAAGACTAGAAATGGCCTAAATGCGGCTGGGATGACTGTCTAACGATTACACTGAACAAATGCTGCAACAAAAACCAATTTGGGATGCTTAAGACTCTAATACAAAGATATAGGTGGTTAGGTTAGAGTTAGGTTACAAAATCCAGCACGAAAAACAGAAGACATGAAAATTTTTACAAATGGAATAAAATTGCGTAATTATGAAACTAAAATAACTGATCACAACTAGACTAGAAATGGCTAAATGCGGCGCAGGATGAATGTCTAACGATTACACTGAACAAATGCTACAACAAAAACCAATTTGGAAGGCTTAAGACTCTAATACAAAGATATAGGTGGTTAGGTTAGGTTACAAAATCAGCACGAAAAACAGAGACATGAAAATTTTTACAAAATGGAGATAAAATTACGTAATTATGGAACTAAAATAACTGATTACAACTAGACTAGAAATATGGCCTAAATGCAGCGCAGGATGACTGTCTAACAGTTACACTGAACAAATGCACAACAAAAACCAATTTGGAATGCTTAAGACTCTAATACACACAAAGATATAGGTGGATTTAGGTTAGGTTAGGTTAGGTTAGGTTAAGGTTAGGTTAGGTTAGGTTAGGTTACAAAATCAGCATGAAAAACGAAGACATGAAAATTTTTACAAAATGGAGATAAAATTACGTAATTATGAAACTAAAATAACTGATTACAACTAGACTAGAAATGGCCTAAATGCGGCGCAGAATGACTGTCTAACAGTTACACTGAACAAATGCTACAACAAAAACCAATTTGGAACCTTAAGACTCTAATACAAAGATATAGGTGGTTAGGAGTTAGGTTAGGTTAGGATAGAGTTAGGTTAAGGTTAGGTTAGGTTAGGTTAGGTTAGGTTACAAAATCCTTTGAAAAACGAAGACATGAAAATTTTTACAAATGGAATAAAATTACGTAATTATGAAACTAAAATAACTGATTACAACTAGACTAGAAATGGCCTAAATGCGGCGCAGAATGACTGTCTAAAGATTACACTGAACAAATGCTACAACAAAAAACCAATTTGGAAGGCTTAAGACTCCTAATACACAAAGATATAGGTGGTTAGGTTAGGTTAGGTTAGGTTAGGATAGAGTTAGGTTAGGTTAAGGTTAGGTTAGGTTAGGTTACAAAATCAGCACGAAAAACGAAGACATGAAAATTTTTACAAATGGAATAAAATTACGTAATTATGAAACTAAAATAACTGATTACAACTAGACTAAAAATGGCCTAAATGCGGCGCAGAATGACTGTCTAAAGATTACACTGAACAAATGCTACAACAAAAAACCAATTTGGAACGCTTAAGAATCTAATACACAAAGATAAAGGTGGTTAGGGTTAGGTTAGGTTAGGTTAGGTTAGGTTACAAAATCAGCACGAAAAACGAAGACATGAAAATTTTTACAAATGGAATAAAATTACGTAATTATGAAACTAAAAATAACTGATTACAACTAGACTAGAAATGGCCTAAATGCGGCAGGATGACTGTCCTAACGATTACACACTGAACAAATGCTACAACAAAAACCAATTTGGAAGGCTTAAGACTCTAATACACACAAAGATATAGGTGGTTAGGTTAGGTTAGGATAGGTTAGGTTAGGATAGGTTAGGTTAGGTTAGGTTAGGTTAGGTTACAAAATCAGCACGAAAAACGAAGACATGAAAATTTTTACAAATGGAATAAAATTACGTAATTATGAAACTAAAAATAACTGATTACAACTAGACTAGAAATGGCCTGAATGCGGCGCAGAATGACAGTCTAAAGATTACACTGAACAAATGCTACAACAAAAAACCAATTTGGAAGGCTTAAGACTCTAATACACAAAGATATAGGTGGATAGGGTTAGGTTAGGATAGGTTAGGTTAGGTTAGGTTAGGTTAGGTTAGGTTAGGTTGGGATTTACAAAATCAGCATGAAAAACGAAGACATGAAAATTTTTACAAATGGAATAAAATTACGTAATTATGAAACTAAAATAACTGATTACAACTAGACTAGAAATGGC
Source organism: Teinopalpus imperialis (assembly GCA_029286865.1). Lineage (NCBI taxonomy): Eukaryota > Metazoa > Arthropoda > Insecta > Lepidoptera > Papilionidae > Teinopalpus > Teinopalpus imperialis. Next base: position 19,030 of record JAGSMU010000399.1, read on the forward strand.
TAAATGCGGCGCAGAATGACTGTCTAACAGTTACACTGAACAAATGCTACAACAAAAAACCAATTTGGAAGGCTTAAGACTCTAATACACAAAGATATAGGTGGATAGGGTTAGGTTAGGATAGAGTTAGGTTAGGTTAGGTTACAAAATCCTTTGAAAAACGAAGACATGAAAATTTTTACAAATGGAATAAAATTACGTAATTATGAAACTAAAAATAACTGATTACAACTAGACTAGAAATGGCTAAATGCGGCGCAGAATGACTGTCTAACGATTACACACTGAACAAATGCTACAACAAAAACCAATTTGGAACGCTTAAGACTCTAATACACAAAGATATAGGTGGTTAGGTTAGGTTAGGTTAGGTTAGGTTAGAGTTAGGTTAGGTTAGGTTAGAGTTAGGTTACAAAATCCAGCACGAAAAACGAAGACATGAAAATTTTTACAAATGGAATAAAATTACGTAATTATGGAACTAAAATAACTGATTACAACTAGACTAGAAATGGCTAAATGCGGCGCAGGATGAATGTCTAACGATTACACTGAACAAATGCTACAACAAAAACCAATTTGGAATGCTTAAGACTCCTAATACACAAAGATATAGGTGGTTAGGTTAGGTTAGGATAGGTTAGGTTAGGTTAGGTTAGGTTAGGTTACAAAATCAGCACGAAAAACAGAAGACATGAAAATTTTTACAAATGGAATAAAATTACGTAATTATGAAACTAAAATAACTGATTACAACTAGACTAGAAATGGCCTAAATGCGGCGCAGAATGACTGTCTAAAGATTACACTGAACAAATGCTGCAACAAAAACCAATTTGGAACCTTAAGACTCTAATACACAAAGATAAAGGTGGTTAGGTTAGGTTAGTTTAGGTTAGATTAGGTTAGGTTAGAGTTAGGTTACAAAATCCAGCACGAAAAACGAAGACATGAAATTTTTTACAAATGGAATAAAATTACGTAATTATGGAACTAAAAATAACTGATTACAACTAGACTAGAAATGGCCTAAATGCGGCGCAGGATGAATGTCTAACGATTACACTGAACAAATGCTACAACAAAAAACCAATTTGGAATGCTTAAGACTCTAATACACAAAGATATAGGTGGTTAGGTTAGGTTAGGTTAAGGTTAGGTTAGGTTAGGTTAGTTTAGGTTAGGTTAGGTTAGGTTACAAAATCAGCACGAAAAACGAAGACATGAAAATTTTTACAAATGAATAAAATTACGTAATTATGGAACTAAAATAACTGATTAGAACTATACTAGAAATGGCTAAATGCGGCGCAGAATGACTGTCTAACGATTACACACTGAACAAATGCTACAACAAAAACCAATTTGGAGGCTTAAGACTCTAATACACAAGATATAGGTGGATAGGTTAGGTTAGGTTGAGTTACAAAATCAGCATGAAAAACGAAGACATGAAAATTTTTACAAATGGAATAAAATTACGTAATTATGGAACTAAAATAACTGATTAAGAACTATACTAGAAATGGCCTACATGCGGCGCAGGATGACTGTCTAAAGATTACACTGAACAAATGCTGCAACAAAAACCAATTTGGAGGCTTAAGACTCTAATACACAAGATATAGGTGGATAGGTTAGGTTAGAGTTAGGTTACAAAATCAGCACGAAAAACGAAGACATGAAAATTTTTACAAATGGAATAAAATTACGTAATTATGGAACTAAAATAACTGATTACAACTAGACTAGAAATGGCCTAAATGCGGCACCCAGGATGACTGTCTAACGATTACACTGAACAAATGCTACAACAAAAACCAATTTGGGATGCTTAAGACTCTAATACACAAAGATATAGGTGGTTAGGTTAGGTTAGGATAGGTTAGGTTAGATTAGGTTAGGTTAGGTTACAAAATCAGCACGAAAAACGAAGACATGAAAATTTTTACAAATGGAATAAAATTACGTAATTATGGAAACTAAAATAACTGATTAGAACTATACTAGAAATGGCTAAATGCGGCGCAGAATGACTGTCTAACGATTACACTGAACAAATGCTACAACAAAAACCAATTTGGAAGGCTTAAGACTCTAATACACAAAGATATAGGTGGTTAGGTTAGGTTAGGATAGGTTAGAGTTAGGTTAGGTTAGGTTAGGTTAGGTTACAAAATCAGCACGAAAAACGAAGACATGAAAATTTTTACAAAATGGAGATAAAATTACGTAATTATGAAACTAAAAATAACTGATTACAACTAGACTAGAAATATGGCCTAAATGCAGCGCAGGATGACTGTCTAACAGTTACACTGAACAAATGCTACAACAAAAAACCAATTTGGAATGCTTAAGACTCTAATACACAAAGATATAGGTGGATAGGTTAGGTTAGGTTAGGTTAGGTTAGGTTACAAAATCCAGCACGAAAAACAGAAGACATGAAAATTTTTACAAATGGAATAAAATTACGTAATTATGAAACTAAAAATAACTGATTAGAACTATACTAGAAATGGCCTAAATGCGGCTGGGATGACTGTCTAACGATTACACTGAACAAATGCTACAACAAAAACCAATTTCGAATGCTTAAGACTCTAATACACAAAGATATAGGTGGTTAGGTTAGGTTAGGTTAGGTTAGAGTTAGGATAGGTTAGGTTAGTTAGGTTAGGTTACAAAATCAGCACGAAAAACAGAGACATGAAAATTTTTACAAATGGAATAAAGTACGTAATTATGGAAACTAAAAATAACTGATTAGAACTATACTAGAAATGGCTAAATGCGGCGCAGGATGACTGTCTAACGATTACACTGAACAAATGCTACAACAAAAACCAATTTGGAATGCTTAAGACTCTAATACACAAAGATAAAGGTGGTTAGGTTAGAGTTAGGATAGGTTAGGTTAGGTTAGGATTAGGTTAGGTTACAAAATCAGCACGAAAAACGAAGACATGAAAATTTTTACAAATGGAATAAAATTACGTAATTATGAAACTAAAATAACTGATTACAACTAAGACTAGAAATGGCCTAAATGCAGCGCAGGATGACTGTCTAACGATTACACTGAACAAAAGCTACAACAAAAAACCAATTTGGAACGCTTAAGACTCTAATACACAAAGATAAAGGTGGTTAGGTTAGGTTAGGTTAGGTTAGGATTAGGTTAGGTTAGGTTACAAAATCCTTTGAAAAACGAAGACATGAAATTTTTTACAAATGGAATAAAATTACGTAATTATGGAACTAAAAATAACTGATTACAACTAGACTAGAAATGGCCTAAATGCGGCGCAGGATGAATGTCTAACGATTACACTGAACAAATGCTACAACAAAAAACCAATTTGGAATGCTTAAGACTCTAATACACAAAGATATAGGTGGTTAGGTTAGGTTAGGTTAGGTTAGAGTTAGGTTAGGTTAAGGTTAGGTTACAAAATCCAGCACGAAAAACAGAAGACATGAAAATTTTTACAAATGGAATAAAATTACGTAATTATGAAACTAAAATAACTGATTACAACTAGACTAGAAATATGGCCTAAATGCGGCGCAGAATGACTGTCTAACGATTACACTGAACAAATGCTACAACAAAAACCAATTTGGAACGCTTAAGACTCTAATACACAAAGATAAAGGTGGTTAGGTTAGGTTAGGTTAGGATTAGGTTAGGTTAGGTTAGGTTAGGTTTCACAATCAGCACGAAAAACGAAGACATAGAAAATTTTTACAAATGGAATAAAATTACGTAATTATGGAACTAAAATAACTGATTACAACTAGACTAGAAATGGCTAAATGCGGCGCAGGATGAATGTCTAACGATTACACTGAACAAATGCTACAACAAAAACCAATTTGGAATGCTTAAGACTCTAATACACAAAGATAAAGGTGGTTAGGTTAGGTTAGGTTAGGTTAGAGTTAGGATTAGGTTAGGTTAGTTAGGTTAGGTTAGAGTTAGGATTAGGTTAGGTTACAAAATCAGCACGAAAAACGAAGACATGAAAATTTTTACAAATGGAATAAAATTACGTAATTATGAAACTAAAATAACTGATTAGAACTATACTAGAAATGGCCTAAATGCGGCGCAGAATGACTGTCTAACGATTACACTGAACAAATGCTACAACAAAAACCAATTTGGAAGGCTTAAGACTCTAATACACACAAAGATATAGGTGGTTAGGTTAGAGTTAGGATAGGTTAGGTTAGGATAGGTTAGAGTTAGGTTAGGTTAGGTTACAAAATCAGCACGAAAAGCAGAAGACATGAAAATTTTTACAAATGGAATAAAATTACGTAATTATGAAACTAAAATAACTGATTACAACTAAGACTAGAAATGGCCTACATGCGGCGCAGGATGACTGTCTAACGATTACACTGAACAAATGCTACAACAAAAACAATTTGGAATGCTTAAGACTCTAATACACAAAGATATAGGTGGTTAGGTTAGGTTAGGTTAAGGTTACAAAATCAGCACGAAAAACAGAAGACATGAAAATTTTTACAAATGGAATAAAATTACGTAATTATGAAACTAAAATAACTGATTAGAACTATACTAGAAATGGCCTAAATGCGGCACCCAGGATGACTGTCCTAACGATTACACTGAACAAATGCTACAACAAAAACCAATTTGAATGCTTAAGACTCTAATACACAAGATATAGGTGGATAGGTTAGGTTAGAGTTAGGTTAGAGTTAGAGTTAGGTTAGGTTGGGTTACAAAATCAGCACGAAAAACAGAGACATGAAAATTTTTACAAATGGAATAAAATTACGTAATTATGAAACTAAAAATAACTGATTAGAACTATACTAGAAATGGCTAAATGCGGCGCAGGATGACTGTCTAACGATTACACACTGAACAAATGCTACAACAAAAACCAATTTGGAACCTTAAGACTCTAATACACAAAGATAAAGGTGGTTAGGTTAGGTTAGGATAGGTTAGGTTAGGTTAGGTTACAAAATCCAGCACGAAAAACGAAGACATAGAAAATTTTTACAAATGGAATAAAATTACGTAATTATGAAACTAAAATAACTGATTACAACTAGACTGAAATGGCCTAAATGCAGCAGGATGACTGTCTAACGATTACACACTGAACAAATGCTACAACAAAAACCAATTTGAATGCTTAAGACTCTAATACACAAGATATAGGTGGTTAGGTTAGGTTAAGGTTACAAAATCAGCACGAAAAGCAAAGACATGAAAATTTTTACAAATGGAATAAAATTACGTAATTATGGAACTAAAATAACTGATTACAACTAGACTAGAAATGGCTAAATGCGGCGCAGAATGACAGTCTAAAGATTACACTGAACAAATGCTACAACAAAAACCAATTTGGAGGCTTAAGACTCTAATACACAAGATATAGGTGGTTAGGTTAGGTTAGGTTACAAAATCCAGCACGAAAAACAGAGACATGAAAATTTTTACAAATGGAATAAAATTACGTAGTATGAAACTAAAATAACTGATTACAACTAGACTAGAAATGGCCTAAATGCGGCGCAGGATGACTGTCTAACGATTACACTGAACAAATGCTACAACAAAAAACCAATTTGGAATGCTAAAGACTCTAATACACAAAGATATAGGTGGTTAGGGTTAGGTTAGGATAGAGTTAGAGTTAGGTTAGGTTAGGTTAGGTTACAAAATCAGCACGAAAAACGAAGACATGAAAATTTTTACAAATGGAATAAAATTACGTAATTATGAAACTAAAATAACTGATTACAACTAGACTAGGAAATGGCCTAAATGCGGCGCAGAATGACTGTCTAAAGATTACACTGAACAAATGCTACAACAAAAACCAATTTGAATGCTTAAGACTCTAATACACAAAGATAAAGGTGGTTAGGTTAGGTTACAAAATCAGCATGAAAAACGAAGACATGAAAATTTTTACAAATGGAATAAAATTACGTAATTATGGAACTAAAATAACTGATTACAACTAGACTAGGAAATGGCCTAAATGCAGCGCAGGATGACTGTCTAACAGTTACACTGAACAAATGCTGCAACAAAAACCAATTTGGAACCTTAAGACTCTAATACACAAAGATATAGGTGGTTAGGTTAGGTTACAAAATCAGCACGAAAAACAGAGACATGAAAATTTTTACAAATGGAATGAAATAACGTAATTATGAAACTAAAATAACTGATTACAACTAGACTAGAAATGGCCTAAATGCGGCACTTAGGATGACTGTCTAACGATTACACACTGAACAAATGCTACAACAAAAACCAATTTGGAATGCTTAAGACTCTAATACACAAAGATATAGGTGGTTAGAGTTAGGTTAGGTTAGGTTACAAAATCAGCACGAAAAACGAGACATGAAAATTTTTACAAATGGAATAAAATTACGTAATTATGAAACTAAAATAACTGATTAGAACTATACTAGAAATATGGCCTAAATGCGGCGCAGGATGAATGTCTAACGATTACACTGAACAAATGCTGCAACAAAAACCAATTTGGAACCTTAAGACTCTAATACACAAGATATAGGTGGTTAGAGTTAGGTTAGGATTAGGTTAGGTTAGGTTAGGTTAGGTTACAAAATCAGCACGAAAAACAGAAGACATGAAAATTTTTACAAATGGAATAAAATTACGTAATTATGGAAACTAAAATAACTGATTAAGAACTATACTAGAAATGGCCTAAATGCGGCGCAGGATGACTGTCTAACAGTTACACTGAACAAATGCTACAACAAAAAACCAAATTGGGATGCTTAAGACTCTAATACACACAAAGATATAGGTGGTTAGGTTAGAGTTAGGTTAGGTTAAGGTTAGGTTAGGTTAGGTTGGAGTTACAAAATCAGCACGAAAAACAGAGACATGAAAATTTTTACAAATGGAATAAAATTGCGTAATTATGAAACTAAAATAACTGATTAGAACTATACTAGAAATGGCCTAAATGCGGCGCAGGATGACTGTCTAACGATTACACTGAACAAATGCTACAACAAAAAACCAATTTGGAATGCTTAAGACTCTAATACACAAAGATAAAGGTGGTTAGGTTAGGTTAGGATAGAGTTAGGTTAGGTTATGTTAGGTTAGGTTAGGTTACAAAATCCAGCACGAAAAACAGAAGACATGAAAATTTTTACAAATGGAATAAAATTACGTAATTATGAAACTAAAATAACTGATTACAACTAGACTAGAAATATGGCCTAAATGCGGCAGGATGACTGTCTAAAGATTACACTGAACAAATGCTACAACAAAAACCAATTTGGAACCTTAAGACTCTAATACACAAAGATATAGGTGGTTAGGAGTTAGGTTAGGTTAGGATAGGTTAGGTTAGGTTAAGGTTACAAAATCAGCACGAAAAACGAAGACATGAAAATTTTTACAAATGGAATAAAATTACGTAATTATGAAACTAAAAATAACTGATTACAACTAGACTAGAAATGGCTAAATGCGGCGCAGAATGACTGTCTAACGATTACACACTGAACAAATGCTACAACAAAAACAATTTGGAATGCTTAAGACTCTAATACACAAAGATAAAGGTGGTTAGGTTAGGTTAAGAGTTAGGTTAGGATAGAGTTAGAGTTAGAGTTAGGTTAGAGTTAGAGTTAGGATAGAGTTAGGTTAGGTTAGGTTAGGTTAGGATTAGGTTAGGTTACAAAATCAGCACGAAAAACAGAGACATGAAAATTTTTACAAATGGAATAAAATTACGTAATTATGGAAACTAAAATAACTGATTACAACTAGACTGAAATGGCCTAAATGCGGCAGGATGACTGTCTAACGATTACACACTGAACAAATGCTACAACAAAAACCAATTTGGAAGGCTTAAGACTCTAATACACAAGATATAGGTGGTTAGGTTAGGTTGGGTTACAAAATCAGCACGAAAAACGAAGACATGAAAATTTTTACAAATGGAATAAAATTACGTAATTATGAAACTAAAATAACTGATCACAACTAGACTAGGAAATGGCCTAAATGCGGCTGGGATGACTGTCTAACGATTACACTGAACAAATGCTACAACAAAAACCAATTTGGAAGGCTTAAGACTCTAATACACAAGATATAGGTGGTTAGGTTAGGTTACAAAATCCTTTGAAAAACGAAGACATGAAAATTTTTACAAATGGAATAAAATTACGTAATTATGAAACTAAAATAACTGATTACAACTAGACTAGAAATGGCCTAAATGCGGCTGGGATGACTGTCTAAAGATTACACTGAACAAATGCTACAACAAAAACCAATTTGGAAGGCTTAAGACTCTAATACACAAGATATAGGTGGTTAGGTTAGGTTACAAAATCCAGCACGAAAAACGAAGACATGAAAATTTTTACAAATGGAATAAAATTACGTAATTATGAAACTAAAATAACTGATTACAACTAGACTAGAAATATGGCCTAAATGCGGCACCCAGGATGACTGTCTAACGATTACACTGAACAAATGCTACAACAAAAACCAATTTGGAATGCTTAAGACTCTAATACACACAAAGATATAGGTGGTTAGGTTAGGTTAAGAGTTAGGTTAGGTTGGGATTAGGTTAGGTTAGGTTAGGTTACAAAATCAGCACGAAAAACGAAGACATGAAAATTTTTACAAATGGAATAAAATTACGTAATTATGAAACTAAAATAACTGATTACAACTAGACTAGAAATATGGCCTAAATGCGGCTGGGATGACTGTCTAACGATTACACTGAACAAATGCTACAACAAAAACCAATTTGGAATGCTTAAGACTCTAATACACACAAAGATATAGGTGGTTAGGTTAGGTTAGAGTTAGGTTAGGTTAGGATAGGTTAGGTTAGGTTAAGGTTAGGTTAAGTTAGGTTAGGTTAGGTTAGGTTAGAGTTAGGTTAGAGTTAGGTTAGGTTAGAGTTAGAGTTAGAGTTAGGTTAAGTTAGAGTTAGGATTGGGATTAGGTTAGGTTGGGATTAGGTTAGGTTGGGATTAGGTTAGGTTGGGATTAGGTTAGAGTTGGAGTTAGGTTAGGTTAGGATTAGGTTAGGTTAGGATTAGGTTAGGTTAGAGTTAAGTTAGGTTAGGTTGGGTTAGGTTGGGATTAGGTTAGAGTTAGAGTTAGAGTTAGAGTTAAGTTAGGATTAGGTTAGGTTAAGAGTTAGGTTAGAGTTGGAGTTAGGTTAGGTTAGAGTTAGAGTTGGGATTAGGTTAGAGTTGGGTTAGGTTAGAGTTAGAGTTGGGATTAGGTTAGGTTAGGTTAGAGTTAGGTTAGGTTGGGATTAGGTTAGGTTAGGTTAGAGTTAGGATTAGGTTAGAGTTAGGTTAGGTTAGGATTAGGTTAGAGTTAGGTTAGGTTAGAGTTAGAGTTAGGTTAGGTTAGAGTTAGGTTAGGTTAGAGTTAAGTTAGAGTTAAGTTAGAGTTAGAGTTAGAGTTAGAGTTAGAGTTAGGTTAAGTTAGAGTTAGAGTTAGGATTAGAGTTAGGTTAGGATTGGGATTAGAGTTAGGTTAAGAGTTAGGTTAGGATTAGGTTAGAGTTGGAGTTAGGTTAGGTTAAGTTAGGTTAAGTTAGAGTTAAGAGTTAGGTTAGGTTAAGTTAGGTTAGAGTTAGGATTAGGTTAGAGTTAGGTTAAGAGTTAGAGTTAGAGTTAGGATTAGGTTAGAGTTAGGTTAGAGTTAGAGTTAAGTTAGGTTAGGTTAAGTTAGGTTAGAGTTAGGTTAAGTTAGGTTAGAGTTAAGTTAGAGTTAAGGTTAGGTTAGGATTAGGTTAGAGTTAGAGTTAAGTTAGAGTTAGGATTTAAGTTAGAGTTAGGATTAGAGTTAGAGTTAAGTTAGGTTAGGTTGGGATTAGGTTAGGTTAGAGTTAGAGTTAAGTTAGAGTTAGAGTTAGAGTTAGAGTTAAGTTAGAGTTAAGTTAGGTTAAGTTAGGTTAAGTTAGGATTAGAGTTAGGTTAGAGTTAAGTTAGGATTAGAGTTAGAGTTAAGTTAGGTTAAGTTAGAGTTAGGTTAAGTTAGGATTAGAGTTAGAGTTGGGATTAGAGTTAGGTTAAGTTAGAGTTAAGTTAGAGTTAGGATTAGGTTAGGTTAGAGTTAGGTTAGAGTTAGAGTTGGGATTAGGTTAGGTTAGGATTAGAGTTAGAGTTAAGTTAGAGTTAGGATTAGAGTTAGAGTTAAGTTAGGTTAGAGTTAGGTTAGAGTTAGGTTAGGATTAGGTTAGAGTTAGGATTAGAGTTAGAGTTAGGTTAGAGTTAGGATTAGGTTAGAGTTAGGATTAGGTTAGGTTAAGTTAGAGTTAGAGTTAAGGTTAGGTTACAAAATCCAGCACGAAAAACAGAAGACATGAAAATTTTTACAAATGGAATAAAATTGCGTAATTATGAAACTAAAATAACTGATCACAACTAGACTAGAAATGGCTAAATGCGGCGCAGAATGACAGTCTAAAGATTACACTGAACAAATGCTACAACAAAAACAATTTGGAATGCTTAAGACTCTAATACACAAGATATAGGTGGTTAGGTTAGGTTAGGTTAAGGTTAGGATAGGTTAGAGTTAGAGTTAGGTTAAGAGTTAGGTTAGGTTAGGTTAGGATAGAGTTAGAGTTAAGGTTAGGTTAGGATAGAGTTAGGTTACAAAATCAGCACGAAAAACGAAGACATGAAAATTTTTACAAATGGAATAAAATTACGTAATTATGAAACTAAAATAACTGATCACAACTAGACTAGAAATGGCTAAATGCGGCGCAGAATGACTGTCTAAAGATTACACTGAACAAATGCTACAACAAAAACCAATTTGGAACGCTTAAGACTCTAATACACAAGATATAGGTGGTTAGGTTAGGTTAGGTTAAGGTTAGGTTAGGATAGGTTAGAGTTAGAGTTAGAGTTAAGAGTTAGGTTAGGTTAGGTTAGGATAGAGTTAGGTTAAGTTAGAGTTAGGTTAAGTTAGAGTTAGGTTACAAAATCAGCACGAAAAACGAAGACATGAAAATTTTTACAAATGGAATAAAATTACGTAATTATGAAACTAAAATAACTGATCACAACTAGACTAGAAATGGCTAAATGCGGCGCAGAATGACTGTCTAAAGATTACACTGAACAAATGCTACAACAAAAACCAATTTGGAACGCTTAAGACTCTAATACACAAGATATAGGTGGTTAGGTTAGGTTAAGGTTACAAAATCCAGCACGAAAAACAGAGACATGAAAATTTTTACAAATGGAATAAAATTACGTAATTATGAAACTAAAATAACTGATTACAACTAGACTAGAAATGGCCTAAATGCAGCGCAGGATGACTGTCTAACGATTACACACTGAACAAATGCTACAACAAAAACCAATTTGGAAGGCTTAAGACTCTAATACACAAAGATAAAGGTGGTTAGGTTAGAGTTAGGATTAGGTTAGAGTTAGAGTTAGGTTAAGGTTACAAAATCCAGCACGAAAAACGAGACATGAAAATTTTTACAAATGGAATAAAATTACGTAATTATGGAAACTAAAATAACTGATCACAACTAGACTAGAAATGGCTAAATGCGGCGCAGGATGACTGTCTAACGATTACACACTGAACAAATGCTACAACAAAAACCAATTTCGAATGCTTAAGACTCTAATACACAAAGATATAGGTGGTTAGGTTAGGTTAAGTTAGAGTTAAGGTTAGGTTAGGATAGAGTTAGGTTAGGTTAGGTTAGGTTAGGTTAGGTTAAGGTTAGGTTAGGTTAGGTTAGGTTAAGTTAGGTTAGAGTTAGAGTTAGGTTACAAAATCAGCATGAAAAACGAAGACATGAAAATTTTTACAAATGGAATAAAATTACGTAATTATGGAAACTAAAATAACTGATTAGAACTATACTAGAAATGGCCTAAATGCAGCGCAGGATGACTGTCTAACGATTACGTTGAACAAATGCTACAACAAAAACCAATTTGGGATGCTTAAGACTCCTAATACACAAAGATATAGGTGGATAGGTTAGGTTAGGATAGAGTTAGGTTAGGTTAGGTTAGAGTTAGAGTTAGGATTAGAGTTAGGTTAAGTTAGGTTAGAGTTAGGTTAGGTTAGGTTAGGTTAGGTTAGAGTTAGGATTAGGTTAGGTTAGGTTAGGTTAGGTTAGAGTTAGGTTAAGTTAGAGTTAAGTTAGGTTAGAGTTAGGTTAAGGTTAGAGTTAGGTTACAAAATCAGCACGAAAAACGAAGACATGAAAATTTTTACAAATGGAATAAAATTACGTAATTATGAAACTAAAATAACTGATTAGAACTATACTAGAAATGGCCTAAATGCGGCGCAGAATGACTGTCTAAAGATTACACTGAACAAATGCTACAACAAAAACAATTTGGAATGCTTAAGACTCTAATACACAAGATATAGGTGGTTAGGTTAGGTTAGAGTTAAGTTAGAGTTAGGATTAGGTTAGAGTTAGGATAGGTTAGAGTTAGGATTAGGTTAGGTTAGGTTAGGTTAGGTTACAAAATCAGCACGAAAAACGAAGACATGAAAATTTTTACAAATGGAATAAAATTACGTAATTATGAAACTAAAATAACTGATTAGAACTATACTAGAAATGGCTAAATGCGGCGCAGGATGACTGTCTAACGATTACACTGAACAAATGCTACAACAAAAACCAATTTGGGATGCTTAAGACTCCTAATACACAAAGATAAAGGTGGTTAGGTTAAGGTTAGGTTACAAAATCAGCACGAAAAACGAAGACATGAAAATTTTTACAAATGGAATAAAATTACGTAATTATGGAAACTAAAATAACTGATCACAACTAGACTAGAAATGGCCTGAATGCGGCGCAGAATGACTGTCTAAAGATTACACTGAACAAATGCTACAACAAAAACCAATTTGGGATGCTTAAGACTCCTAATACACGACAGGCTCTCTTTACACCTGAAGCGGTTCAAGTATTCGGAGAAACCGCCGTGGCCCGTGAACACCTGCACAGACAGAGCGTCCATCTCCAGGTTTTTAATTACGCTGAAGGCTTCTGACGCGTCCGGGAAGAAGGCTTTGGTGACGGAAGCCGTGTCACCCTCTCGATACCTCCTGTTCCATTCATCAACCGACTCCAAACGGATTTGTCGCTTGACGAACGAGACAGGGCATCGATCGTAGTCAGGGTCCTCTTGGTCTTAATTGCAGCCTCCTTTGCAAGTTCGTCCGCCCTCTCGTTCCCCTCAAACCTGCGTGGGCTTTCACCCATGTTAGGGAGATGTTCTTCCACGTCCCGCAATGTACAGATGTTTTGTCGTGCTTTCACCGCGAGGGATGCAGAATCCGGGTTAATAACCGTTTGGAGGGCGGACCTGGAGTCGCAATAGACCCTGAAGTTCCGTGCAGAGTGCCGTAGTGCCCACTCGGTGGCTTCACTGATTGCCAGCAATTCTGCCTGGTAGACGGTGCAGTAATCACTCAGCTTGAGTTTTCGGGTACTCTTCTCGGCCGCGCCTATCCAAATGGATAGTGCCGCTCCGACTTTCCCTCGATTTTACTACCGTCGGTGTAAATTCGGACGGTAGCCTCGTCTTGCGTAGGCAAATCCACACCGTCCCCATGCAGGTGAAGTCCAGCTCCAGCCTTTCGGCAGGATGTGGCATCTCGGCGTAGGGAGTCTAGTCTCCATATCCCTGTCCCCTACCACTCGCCGCGATATGCCTCTCTTTACTTGGTAAGAGAGGCGCAGCGCTGATCATATATCCGGGAAGCAATCCGGCTAGCAGCAGGGCTGAATGCAGGGGAGACGGTCCTATACGATTTCACAATCTTCTGGACAAACCCTCTCTGCACGGAGTCCAGCTGCTTTCTGGCAGACCTTTTAGTGTCGCCGACGCCCATGCGCCCGCAGCGTACATGATCGTCGGCTCCACCACCGCCGTATAAATGGTTCTAACCACCTCGGGGTTCAATCCCCATTGGACCTTAGCGGCCCTCGACAGTTGGACGTACAGACTCTGCGCCTTCCGACACACATTTGCAATGTGCGCGTTGAACGTGAGTCCGTCGTCCACTGTGAACCGAAGTATCTTGATGTTCTTGGAGGCTCGATCCTCACACCGCCCATGGTCAGGGTGGTGAGTCAAACTTCAGCTTCCTCGTCACTACCATAGCCTTAGTTTTGTGTGCTGCGAAGTTTAGCTTATTCTTGACCCCCCCCCCGAACATAATCGAGTACCGGTTCGGCTCTCCGTTGCACTTCTAGTGCATTGTCCCCCGAGATAATCAAAACCACGTCATCAGCAAAGGCCTGACAGTATACCCCCCTCCGCCCCAATTCTTCCAGAAGAGGATTAAGCAGCAGGTTCCACAGCGTAGGACCCCCAATGGATCCTTGCACGCACCCCTTTGTCGTACGCTTGACCCATTCCGCACCGGCGAACCCGACGCGCACTGATCGATCGCTAAGATAGCTGTCAATTAGGCGCCTCAGGTCCATCGGGCATCCGGTCTCCGCCAGTCTGAGTCTGATCGCGGGCCACCACGCATTATCGAATGCCCCCTCTATGTCCAGCGACACTAAAACGATGAGCTTTTCTCACGAAGCCGATCATTTAGGTGTCCCATCATGGCACAGAGGAGTCTTCGGTCTACGTTGCGGCATGAAGCCGTACTGGCTGTCACTGATCTGGGGCACTATGTGCCACCTGATTCTCTGGACAACCATCTTTTCGCAGATCTTACCCAGTACCGGCAAGAGACCTATGGGTCTGTAGGACTTAGGGTCCGCGTATGTGTCCTTTCCCGGCTTCCGTATGACTACTACCACAGCTTCCTTCCACCTTGCAGGGGAAGTAAGAAAGACTTAGGCACTTGTTCATAAGTGCGAGGAACAGAGTCAGGGTCAGTGTGATTGCCGTACAGCAGATGTCGGAGGTAAGGCCGTCCATTCCAGGCGCCTTTTTTGGATTGAACGACGACGCGGCCCACAGCAGTTCGCTCTTGGTGAATGGTGGGTTGCATGAGTCATCACGCAGCCCCTCATTTATTGTATCTGCAATTTCTCTTACTTGCTTGTGTTCCACGTCGTCGTTGGCGGGATTATCCTCTGGATAGAACGTATCCGCCAGCAATTTGGCCGACTCCTGCCCTCCCAGTACTACTCCATTTCGCACCAGAGGAACGTCCTCTTGTCTCACCGCTGTACGTCTAATCACCCGGTATATACCGTCCCACATCGACTCCCTATCTTGCTGGCCGCAGAAGGCCTTCCAGCTGGCGGTTTGCGCTTTCTTTACTTCAAGGAAATAGTTTTCCTTGGCCTTAAAGTACTGCTCGACAACCCACTCTCGGCGGATCGGTGCAGCGCAAGAGATTCTGCGCTTTTCCTGGGACCTCTTTTTGAGGTTAGTGAGTTCCACCGTCCACCAGGGCAATCCTATAAATTTCTTACTGCTGACTTTTTAAGTGTTTTTCACGTTTCCTGTATGGTGCTTGTTAGTTTTGTTATTATTTGTTCCAAATCTTCTGTATTTTTAATTTCTTCTATTTTGGTTATATTTATTTCGTTGTTTTGCCAAAATTGGACGAGTTCCTTACGGAACTCGCTCCAGTTTGCTTTTCTGGTATTGTATTTTCTTGTCGTGTTCTTTAATTCTATGGTTCTATTGTTGTGTATATTAATTTCAAATAAGATGGCCCTGTGGTCGGAGTTTGTCACTCCATCTTCCAGGCGCCAGCCATCGATCCTCCCTAGAAGGGTCGCCGAGCAAGCTGTCACGTCCACATAGCTGGTAAATCTTCTGCCGCCCCTGATGGTGTCGAAAGTGGGCTCGGTTCCCCTGTTGAGTAGGTGGAGCTCAAGCTCGTCGAGCATTAAAGCCACCTCTGTTCCTCTCTTGTCCGTCTTTCGACTTCCCCACCAAGAGTTCCATGCGTTCACATCCCCACCCAATATCACGTCTCTGGTGCCCATACCTACTACCGCGGCCGTGATGTCGTTAAGATAGGGGCGATAGGCTTATCACCCTCAAGGTATACGGAGACTACCCGACCTCCCAGACCCCAATCCTCAACAGCAGCTGCGATATTCTCAGTTGTCAAGGTGGGTTTATAAGGTGATGCGCTCCATCGAACACTACAATGGCGGCTTTGATAACCCGCTCGGAGTTAGGGCTCCTCGCGCATTGTATTGTCCGTACTCCTCGATATTGTTTCATCTCCCTATCCTCCCGATATAAGGCTCTTGCACCATTGCCAAGGTCAACTTGCGAGTGACCGCCTCGGTCATGAGCTCTGCTGTCGCAGTTTCGCTCCTCTGCATGTTGACTTGGATGACGCGATATTGGTGGCCACGATCGCTGTGTACAGTAGGGACGCCCTTAGCAGTAGGCTATGGTGGACCTCGCTAGTGTCTCCCATTTCCTTCTGACAGGGCAGTCCGAACTGAATGCATTGTGGTTTCTCCTGTCAGTCCTGCCTTCGAGCAGTTACAGCACGATGGTATCTCTCCGAGAGCATTTCAGTGCACTCTGCTCTGAGGTGTGGACCTCCGCAGTGACTGCACATCTGTCGTCTCCGTGCATACCCGCTTGCTGTGTCCATACCCCAGGCATCGTGAGCACTGTATGAGCGGTGATTGATCCTCCACTCTTACTCTCTGGAGATCTACATGTACAATACCCACTTGAGTAAGACTGGTCCATATCGGCGGAGAAACCCTCAAGACTACGTGCGATGTGAGCGGATTCCTAGTCCTCTTCCTGTATTTGACTTCCATCCTGTCATTGTCTTTTCCTATATCTTTCAAAGAGATGCCTGTTTTGCACCTTTAACGCTCTTATAATTTCCTCATCACTGTTGTATTGCATCACGTCACGTAATATGATTAATGGATCTTTATTTTTGATTTCCTCGACTTTTAAGCTTGTTCCTGCCTTTTGTATTTTTTCTTTTATTTTCTTAATTTCGTCTTGAGCATTGCAACCCAATATTACTTTTCTATCTCTTGCTTTCCTAATTTTGTCTATCTTTAATCCCTCTTCTTTGGCATTAACCACCTTTCTTATTTTATCCATCACCTGGTCTCCGTTTCCTTTTCATCGTTGGAGGTGATCACCACAGAGTGTACTGCCGTATTCTCTGGAAGTGATCTCGTCTGTGGTTGGCTGCCACACTTGCGTACGATCTTTTTCTTCCCTAATTTCTTGTCTTTTTAACTCTTCCGTTAGTTTTCCATTTCCTTTTGTTTTCTTCTAGAAGCTTTCCGTGTTCCTCTAACTTTCTTAAAATGTGCTTTCTACTTCTTCTTTTCTTGTCTCGTGTCCCTGTTCGGTTCTATCGCCTTCTTCTCCTTATCTATTATCTCTGTCCCTGTACTCCTATCTTTCTCTGCCTCCTTGACCAGCTGATAGAGCCTCTCTATAGCCTGAGTGACTTCCATTTTATGTCTGTCCTCAGGTTTCTAGAGTTGTTCAAGTTCAGCTTGGCCTTATCGAACCGAGGCCCTCTGTTAAACGGTCCGCATACTTAGTCGTCTGTGTTTTCTCTGTGCCCTCCGCTGATAGTTTGCGGGTCTTTGCTTCCTGGGAAGGTGCTATCCTCTGTTTCTGGCAGACCGTCAATGTACTAGATTTCCCTGAGTTTAGGTTCGTCCAGAGAAACATCACTAAGTGCGGGCTGTGAAGCCGGTCGTCTGGTGTCGGAGGGCAGTACCTGTGCTGCCCTTCGCTAGAGACCACAGGAGTGCTGATAGGTTAGGTTAAGGTTAGGTTAGGTTGGGTTAGGTTAGGTTGAGTTAGGTTAGGTTAGGTTAAGGTTAGGTTAGGTTAGGTTAGGTTGGGATTAGGTTAGGTTAGGTTAAGGTTAGGTTAGGTTAGGTTAGGTTAGGTTAGGTTAGGTAAGGTTAGGTTAGGTTAGGTTAGGTTAGGTTAGGTTAGGTTGGGATTGGAGTTAGGTTAGGGTAGGTTAGGTTAGGTTAGGTTTGGTTAGGTTTGGTTAGGTTAGGTTAGGTTAGGTTAGGTTAGGTTAGGTTAGAGTTAGGTTAGGTTAGGTTAGGTTAGGTTAGGTTAGGTTAGGTTAGGTTAGGTTAGGTTATGTTAGGTTAGGTTAGGTTAGGTTAGGTTGGAGTTAGGTTAGGTTAGGTTGAGTTAGGTTAGGTTAGGTTGGAGTTAGGTTAGGTTAGAGTTGGGTTAGGTTAGGATAGGTTAGGTTAGGTTAGGTTAGGTTAGGTTAGGTTAGGTTAGGTAGGTTAGGTTAGGTTAGGTTAGGTTAGGTTAGGTTAGGTTAGGTTAGGTTAGGTTAGGTTAGGTTAGGTTAGGTTTTTTTTTTTTTTTTTTTTTTTTTTTTTTTTTTTTTTTTTTTTTTTTTTTTTTTTTTTTTTTTTTTTTTTTTTTTTTTTTTTTTTTTTTTTTTTTTTTTTTTTTTTTTTTTTTTTTTTTTTTTTTTTTTTTTTTTTTTTTTTTTTTTTTTTTTTTTTTTTTTTTTTTTTTTTTTTTTTTTTTTTTTTTTTTTTTTTTTTTTTTTTTTTTTTTTTTTTTTTTTTTTTTTTTTTTTTTTTTTTTTTTTTTTTTTTTTTTTTTTTTTTTTTTTTTTTTTTTTTTTTTTTTTTTTTTTTTTTTTTTTTTTTTTTTTTTTTTTTTTTTTTTTTTTTTTTTTTTTTTTTTTTTTTTTTTTTTTTTTTTTTTTTTTTTTTTTTTTTTTTTTTTTTTTTTTTTTTTTTTTTTTTTTTTTTTTTTTTTTTTTTTTTTTTTTTTTTTTTTTTTTTTTTTTTTTTTTTTTTTTTTTTTTTTTTTTTTTTTTTTTTTTTTTTTTTTTTTTTTTTTTTTTTTTTTTTTTTTTTTTTTTTTTTTTTTTTTTTTTTTTTTTTTTTTTTTTTTTTTTTTTTTTTTTTTTTTTTTTTTTTTTTTTTTTTTTTTTTTTTTTTTTTTTTTTTTTTTTTTTTTTTTTTTTTTTTTTTTTTTTTTTTTTTTTTTTTTTTTTTTTTTTTTTTTTTTTTTTTTTTTTTTTTTTTTTTTTTTTTTTTTTTTTTTTTTTTTTTTTTTTTTTTTTTTTTTTTTTTTTTTTTTTTTTTTTTTTTTTTTTTTTTTTTTTTTTTTTTTTTTTTTTTTTTTTTTTTTTTTTTTTTTTTTTTTTTTTTTTTTTTTTTTTTTTTTTTTTTTTTTTTTTTTTTTTTTTTTTTTTTTTTTTTTTTTTTTTTTTTTTTTTTTTTTTTTTTTTTTTTTTTTTTTTTTTTTTTTTTTTTTTTTTTTTTTTTTTTTTTTTTTTTTTTTTTTTTTTTTTTTTTTTTTTTTTTTTTTTTTTTTTTTTTTTTTTTTTTTTTTTTTTTTTTTTTTTTTTTTTTTTTTTTTTTTTTTTTTTTTTTTTTTTTTTTTTTTTTTTTTTTTTTTTTTTTTTTTTTTTTTTTTTTTTTTTTTTTTTTTTTTTTTTTTTTTTTTTTTTTTTTTTTTTTTTTTTTTTTTTTTTTTTTTTTTTTTTTTTTTTTTTTTTTTTTTTTTTTTTTTTTTTTTTTTTTTTTTTTTTTTTTTTTTTTTTTTTTTTTTTTTTTTTTTTTTTTTTTTTTTTTTTTTTTTTTTTTTTTTTTTTTTTTTTTTTTTTTTTTTTTTTTTTTTTTTTTTTTTTTTTTTTTTTTTTTTTTTTTTTTTTTTTTTTTTTTTTTTTTTTTTTTTTTTTTTTTTTTTTTTTTTTTTTTTTTTTTTTTTTTTTTTTTTTTTTTTTTTTTTTTTTTTTTTTTTTTTTTTTTTTTTTTTTTTTTTTTTTTTTTTTTTTTTTTTTTTTTTTTTTTTTTTTTTTTTTTTTTTTTTTTTTTTTTTTTTTTTTTTTTTTTTTTTTTTTTTTTTTTTTTTTTTTTTTTTTTTTTTTTTTTTTTTTTTTTTTTTTTTTTTTTTTTTTTTTTTTTTTTTTTTTTTTTTTTTTTTTTTTTTTTTTTTTTTTTTTTTTTTTTTTTTTTTTTTTTTTTTTTTTTTCC
>JAGSMU010000400.1:0-37983 GCA_029286865.1 Teinopalpus imperialis
AAGCCACGGTTACTGGCCCGCTACGACAAAGCGAGAACCAGCCGGGGGCCTAACCTAACCTAACCTGAAACCTAACCTTTTTTTTTTTTTTTTTTTTTTTTTTTTTTTGGTAAGGGGAAATGCCTGCGCATACCCGCCCTCGCGGGGCAAAGGGAGTGGGTTATCTCGGACTCGCACCGACTAAAACCCCACGGTGGTCGCCGCAACGCTCGCGAGGGGTCGCGGGATCTCCGTTGGAACGCAGCCATAACCCCGCTTCGCTGGGATAGCCCGTCCAGGGGCGTGCGTGAAGATCGCACAGAACCCTCACCGGAACTATCACGACGACACGGTACCACGTCGTGCCGTCGTCTCCTCAGGGTCGCTCATACTGGACGGTCAGGCCCCCACTCCGATCGTCGGCGTGCCCGTAGAGGCCCCCCGTTTACGGTAAGGGGATCACCGATAGGAGGGCCGTGACGAGGCGCGCGAGCGCCGCGTCAGCCCGTCTCCAGCAGGATCGGTCCTCTCTCTGTCGCTCAGCAGCCTCCTTTCGGACCATTACGGTCTCGCAGAAGGAGGCTACGGCCCTCACGCCGATTCCCGCGCAGCAGCATCGCCGACACGACTGCTGGCAGGGACGGTTCCGTCCGATGTGACCGACCAAGACCCGCCGCTCGGCTTCCCACGCCGGGCAAGCGGCGAGCGTGTGTGCGATGCAGGTCTTGGTCGTTGCCGCCTGATGGAAGCAATTCGCCGTCGCCTCGCGACCGATCTTACACAGGTAATCACCGAAGTAACCGTGCCCGGTGATCACCTGCGCATCAAGTCTGTAGGTGAGTCTTCCTCCTCGTCGCTGCATCCAGGCTTCGAAGACCGGCAGGAATGCTCCGACGACGCGTTTGCGCGCATGCTGCTCCTCGCGGAGCCTTGCGCTTCCACGTCGCGAATGCGATACGTCGTTCCTGCCGTTTTACCGCCTCCGAGAGCGCGCCTCCTCTGGCTCGCCACCACCGCTCTGGCGTAGGACGCGATCGGTGATACCCTCGCGTCCATGTCCACTCCAGTATATCCAGAGAAGGTGGAAATGAGCCAGGTTATCACCGCCTCAAACATTACCGTGCGGTATCCTCGTACGACCATGGCCATCCTCCTCTGGACGCTGTAGATTTTCGTCCTACAGCGTCGGATGGCCAACCTTACCTCGCCAGATGGGCGCCCTTCGAGCTACCCGGATCGTACGACCCCAGCGGCTCAGAGGCGGCGGACTTCCTCACTCGGTCCCCGAGATTGGGTAGCAGTCTGTGCATAGCACCGCTACCCTCTCGATCCAGAGGGACCAGGCATCGAAGTGCTCTTCGAAGCCCCAGCGACTGTCAAGTGAGGCCCGGGCGCTTCATGTACCGCCCCACTCTGACTTCAGACTCACCTACTCGGACGCACGAGTCGGGTGGTTCCCCTGCTCCGCGGCAGTTTGTGGAACCATAGCGCCTCAGTCTTGTGAGGCGCTACCTCGATCCCAACTCACGTGGACTTTGGCGACGACGATTTCCGCCCCAAGCTCGGCGAGCTCCTTGGTCCTCTCGAAGGAGGTCCCCGCTGGCGACCACCAACGTGTCGTGCGCGTAACGAACATTTTGGCTAACGCCAGCAGACCTTTTTTTTTTTTTTTTTTAGCGTGGGAATGCCACCGCATGCCCATATCGCGAGAGCAGGGAGCAGGTTATGTCCGGGTCCGCACCGACTAAAACCCCACGGTGGTCGCCACCAACGCTCGCCGGGGGTCGCGGGATCTCGATTGGGAACGCAACCGCAACCCCTGCGCTTCGCTGGGATAGCCCGTCCCGGGGCGTCGCGTGAAGATCGCACCCCAGAACCCTCACGGAACTATCACGACGACACGGTCGCCGTCGTGCCGTCGTCCTCCTCGAGGGTCGCTCATACTGGACGGTCGGGCCCCCACTCCGATCGTCAGCGACCCAGTAGAGACTGTTTTAGTAGGGATCACCGATAAGAGGGCCGTGACGAGGGCGCTGCGAGCACCCGTCGGCTTCTCCGAAGCAGGATCGGTCCTCTCTCTGTCCCATCGGCAGCCTCCTTTCCGGACCATTACGGTCTCGCAGAAGGGCTGCATCCGCCGATTCCCGCGCAGCATCGCCGACTACTGGCAGGGGACAGGTTCCGTCCGATGTGACCGACCAAGACCCGCCGCTCGGCTTCCACGCCGGGCAGAAGCGGCGAGCGGTATTGCGATGCGGAGTCTTGGTCGTTGCCGCCACAGTGGAAGCAATTCGCCATCGCCTCGCGACCGATCTTACAGGTAATCACCAGAGAAGCAACCGTGCCCGGTGATCACCTGCGTAAGTCTGTAGGTGAGTCTTCCTCCTCGTCGCTGCATCAGGCTTCGAAGACCGGCAGGGAATGCTCCGACGACGCGTTTTGCGCGCATTCTGCTCCTCGCGGAGCCTTAACGCCGGGCGAACTAACCTAACCTAACCTAACCTGGCCTAACCTTTTTTTACGTGGGAAATGCCTGCGCATACCCACCTGCGGGGGCAAAGGGGTGGAGTTATGTCGGACTCCGCGCAAACTAAAACCCCATGGTGTTCCACCTTCGTCGCGTATGGCGGGGCCACGGAACGCTTTTCGCGCACACCTCCGCGACCCCGCCAGCGTGGCAAACCGGCTTCCTCCTTCGGGGGAGGACATCCCCTCTCCACCCCTCTCACCGCAAGGCGCGCCGGAACGCGGACGCGCTTCCATCAACCTCCTCCGGTGGGTGGGAAACGGACACCCCGAGTCCGCCTCCCAGAAGTGGGGGCCAGGAAAGCACTAAACCAACCCAGCCCCTGCGGCGGATCTGGTCTGCGGCTCCACCGCCGACCGATGTTCCGGCCCGCGGAGGACAGGGAGAGCGGCAACGAAACACCGACGCTCCTCTTCCCCGCGGCCCCACCCACAGCCGCATCATGCGAATGCGACCCCCGCTTGAGTCGCGGAGGATAGGAGGCAGCAACCGCAATGCCGACACTCCTCTCCCTCCGCGACTCCGCCTCGGCTACTGAGGGGCGGGGAAGGCGGCTCGCTCCGCCACTTCCGCTAACCAGTCCACCGACACGCTTCCGAGGGCAGGCTCGTTACGAGCCCACCGGAGCGGCCTCCCCTCGAATGGCCGGCCACCGAGGCGCCTTAGGCGGCCATTTGGGTTCCTCTTAGCTTCACCGTGGGTGACCAAGCCACGGTTACTTCATTGCTACGACAAAGCGAGAACCCTTCGGGGGAACCTAACCTAACCTTTTTTTTTTTTTTTTTTTACATGGGAAGTACTACGCATACCCACCCCTGCGGGGGCAAGGATGGGTTATGTCGGACTCGCACCGACTAAAACCCCATGGTGGTCGCCACCAACGCTCTCGCGAAGGGTCCCTTGGGATCTCCGTAAGGAGGAACGCAGCCGCAACCCCCTGCGCTGCTGGGATGGCCCGTCCGGGGCGTGCGAGAAGATCGCACCCCAGAACCCTCGCGGAACTATCACGACGACACGGTACCACGTCATTCGTCGTCCTCCCGGGGTCGCTATTGCTGGACGGTCGGGCCCCCACTCCGATCGTCAGCGACCCGTAGAGATTCGTTACGGTAGGGGATCACCGGGAGGGCCGTGACGAGCGCGCGAGCGCCAGCGTCAGCCGATCTTCGAAAACAGGATCGGTCCTCTCTCTATCGCTCAGCGGCCTCCTTTCGGACCATTACGGTGGTCTCGCAGAAGGAGGCTACGGCCCTCCACGCCGATTCCCCGCGCAGCATCGCCGACACGACTGCTGGCAGGAGTTGAGTTCGTCGATGTGACCGACCAAGTTGCCGCTCGGCTTCCACGCCGGGCAAGCGGCGAGCAGTATGCGATGCGGGTCTTGGTCGTTACCCGCCACAGTGACAATTCGCCGTCGCCTCGCGACCGATCTTACACGAATCACCGAAACAGCCGTGCCCGGTGATCACCTGCGTAAGAATCTGTGGTGAGTCTTCCTCCTCGTCGCTGCATCCAGGCTTCGAAGACCGGCAGGAATGCTCCGACGACGCGTTTGCTGCCCGCATGAATTACTCCTCGCGGAGCCTTGCGCGCCACGTCGCGCGAATGCGATACGTCGTTCCTGCCGTTTTACCGCCTCGAGCGCCTCTTCTGGCTCGCCACTACCGCTCTGGCGTAGGACGCGAATTCGGTGATACACCCTCGCGTCCATGTCGCCGAGTATATCAAGAAGGTGGAAAGCGAGCCAGGATTATCGCCACCCTCAAACGATACCGTCCGAGCTATCCTCATTACGACCATGGCCATCCCGCTGGACGCTGTAGATCTTAGATCCTACAGCGTCGGATGGCTATCTTCGCCCAGACGGGCTTACATTACCAGGGCTACAGATCGTACGACCCCGGCGCAGACGGCGAACTTCCTCCTCGGTCCCCGAGATTGGGCGGCAGTCTGTGCATAGCACCCGCTACCCTCTAACCTTTTTTTTTTTTTTTTTTTTTTTTTTTTTTTGCAGCGGGGAAATGCCTGCATACCCACCTGCGGGGGCAAGGGTGGAGTTATGTCCGGACTCGCGCCGACTAAGAGCCCATGGTGTTCCACCTTATCGTGGCGTATGGCGGGGCCACGGGAACGCTTTCGCACACCTCCGCTACCGCCTGCGCTGGCCGGCAAGCCGGCCCCTCCTTCGGGGGAGGACATCCCCTCTCCATCCCTCTCCTGCAAGGCGCGCCGGAACACGGACGCGCCTTCCATCTCGGCTCCTCTGTAGGTGGGAAACGGACTTCCCGAGTCCGCCTCCCAGAGGCCATGGGAACCCAGGAAAGCACTAAGCCAACCCAGCCCCCTGCAGCCGGATCTGGTCTGCGGCTCCACCGCCGACCGATATTCGGCCGCGGAGGACAGGAGAGCGGCAACGAAACACCGACACTCCTCTTCCCCGCGGCCCCACCACAGCCGCATCATGCGGGTCGCGACCCCGCTTGAGTCGCGGAGGATAGGGACGGCAACGCAACACCGACACTCCTCTCCCGCGACTCCGCCTCGGCTACTGAGGGCGGGGAAGGCGGCCTCGCTCCGCCACTTCCGCCCCAGCAGTCCACCGACACGCTTCCGAGGGCGAGCTCGTTTACGAGCCACCCGGGCAACCTCCTCGGGCCGGCCTCAGAGCACCTTAGGCCGGCCGTTTGGGTTCCTCTTAGCTTCACCGTGGGTGACCAAACCACGGTTACTAAGCCCGCTACGACAAGCGGGGGAACCTTCGGGGGAACCTAACCTAACCTAGCCTAACCTAACCTTTTTTTTTTTTTTCATTGGGAATGCCTGCGCATACCCGCCCTCGCGGGGACGAGGCAGGTTATGTCCGGACTCGCACCGACTAAAACCCCACGGTGTTCGCTGCCCACCGAGTGCTGTGCATGCAGGTACGCTTGCGCATTCGTCAGTCATCGACGCGGAACACGGGGCGCGCTCTCACCTCGCTTCGGCTCATTTTTTGAGCTACGGACCTCCCCGGGTCTATGGCTCGAGAGTCGTATCAGGGCGGAATGGCGGAGCGCGCTCTGCGTCTTCGCCCGATGCGGCGTCTGCGGACTGGATCGAGGCGGCTGACTCCCGGGAACTCGCCTCCTCGCTACCGTGGACATCACCGCCTCGCAGTACACCTGCACTGCTGCCCACGCTTCCGACGCTGTCGACCATGGCGCGAACTTCGGCCGCCAGCGACAAGTCGTTGCCACTACGGCACTCGGTGCTCTTCGGCGCTGTTCTGCCCACCGAGGACACACCTCAGCGTGTGCTGGGCCGTGTCTTGGAGGCAGCGCCGTCACAGTGGTGACAGCCCTCGTTTGGCTCCCTTCCGATCAGAGTGCAGGTACTTCCCGAAGCATCCATGCCCCAGCGCAAAGACAACCGGAAGGTAGGCACCCGTGACACTCTGTCCAGCCGCAGAGAACTGGACGTACTGCCTCTACGGTCAGGTTCCGGCCAGGGCTGTCGAAGGCATGCTGCCACCTCCGCACCATGACCTTCGACGCTCCGCCCTCGCCGCATCAACCTCCTCCCTCGTGGGTGGGAACTGGCGCACCGCGATCAAGCTCGCCAAAGAGACGGACGCGAGAACTTTCGCCTCCAGTTCCCCAGGAGAGGGACGCCGCCAGCACACACGCGCCTCATGGGACTCGTGTGGTACCCCGGATCGCTCTGATCGCCATCGCCCTCTGGGGCCTTTGCAGAAGAGCGATTGTCCGGCTATTCAAATCACTCCACACGGGTGCCCGTACAGCGCCATGGAGCGCACCATGCCCAGGTACAGACGCCGACCAAAGCCGCATTCGGACCTCCGGTATTCGGCAGCAAGCTGCCGACTGTGCGGCCGCCGCACAGCCTGGGCAATAAGCTGGGAAGTGCCCTCGAAGTTCCATCGGCCGTCCAAAGTGAGCCCCAGATGTTTCATCTGGGACTTGATGCCGATGCAACTCCCCTCCCCGCTACTATGTGCAGTCCCGAGGGTGGCGCGTTCCGAGGCCGTGGCTCTAAGGCCTCAGACTGTTAAGGGCCACCTGAGACCCAGCCTTCGGATACGACCCACTACGTGGAGCCCTCCGCTATAGCACGTAAGGTGCACTCCTATAGGTGCCGCCCTTGCCGTCCTGGTGTCGTCGGCGTAACAAAGGTAGCAGAGGCCACGCAGTAGTGAACCGCGGAGGACAGTCGTAACCAATGTTCCCCAGACGGTCCGAGCCGAACCCTGTGGGACACCACCTGAACTTCGCGACTATGCCACGCGTTTCGACACCTATATGCCACCGACCTGCCCGAGATACGACGCGATCATGCGCTGGAGGTAGTTCGGCGCGGTGATACCAGGTGCCTCCCTGATGATGCAGCTCCAGGGCAAGGTGTTGAAGGCGTTGGCGATGTCAAGAGACACCGCCAGACGACCACACCGGAGCATTCTTCCTCCGCCGTCCTCGCTGCTCGCATGATCGCGTGTATCGTGGACCTGCCCTCGCGAAAACCGAATTGGTTATCGTCCAAGTCCGGATAGACCCTCACCAGATGCCGGACGAGGCGATAACAATGACACGCTCAAGAGAGCTTTGCCACCCTCGTCCAACAGCACTATGGGCCGGTACGCAGAGGCGAAGTCCCTCAGGCGCCTCGCTCCTCAAGAGGACCATCGTGCCCGCCTTCCCACACCCGCGGAAGCGGCCTGCGTTGAGCCCGTCAATCAGATCAGTCCTCTGAGTTTGCCCTCGGTGCGCCGGATGCTAGGACCCACGCACGGCCAGGTACGTCGGGTCCGCAGGGCCGTATTCCTCGAACAGGTCGAAGAATCGCGGCCCCGAACTCTCCAGGGTTACCGGCGGTACCACCTCGTCCCCGCCAGCAACCGCATCCTGCGCAGTCCAGACCGCTGGTCGGCGGCGTATGTTCCTCCCTCTCGGGGAACAGGGCTGCAACCACTGCGTCCACGAACTGGGGCTGGAGACTCCGCGTCAGAGGGGCCGCCCATGGGCGAAGTTTCCCCGCACCATGCGGTATGGGCGACCCACGGATCACGGTCAAGAGTCTCCAGCGGCTGTTTCTCGCTGGCCCAGCGGCCTCGCCGATGGCGATTTGAGAGCGAAGCTTGGCCCTCCCGTAAAGCGTCGCGCAACGATGACTCGGCCGCATCGTCTGGCGTGCTCCTCCGGCGTTGCCTCGTGTGCTGTCGTCTCGCGACTACGCGCAGTGCGCAGCTCAGCTATGTCGGCGGACCACCCTTACTGCCTTTTCGGCGGTCGAGGCTAACCGTGTATCGACGCATCGCAGACGCGAGGTCATCGACGCGCGAAGCGCCACTTCGTCTTCCGCGCAGTGGTTGCTGCACCTCGAGCCACGATTCCACCAGGGAAGCCTCGATGAGAACTTCCCCGTCCGGGTGCTTGAGTGCCCCATCGCGGACGTCGCCACGGACGACCGCTCGCGGATCGGACCGGGCCGCGTCGGAATCAGAGACGCTGGAAGCGGATATACAGATGGTCCGACAGCGTCTCTGCCCCGGACACGACTTCCACCCGTGAACCCGTCGCGCCATGGATGTGCTGGCGAAGGTTAGGTCCTGGCAACAGACTCCTGGGGCCGAACATGTGGGTTCCGAACCTCGGTTGAGCAGACATAGTCCTACGGACAGTGCCCACCCTCAGGAACGTCCCCATATTATCGTTGGCAGAACAGCCCCAAACGGTGTTTTGGCGTTGAAATCACCCATGCCAAAAGGATAGGGATGGCTCCTGCCAAGGAGAGCTCCGACCAAAGAGTCCCTCGAACTCGGGCGAGCTACCTGCTGGGGGACAATAAATGCAATAATGACTATCCCCCCACCAGCGCCGCAACGAACCCGCGACCCTTCTCCACCCAATCAATGGGCGGGGCACCAGCAGTCGTCCGAGCAACTACCGCGACCAGTCCCTCGTCGTCTCCGCCCATGCATCCTATCTGGAACCAGGTAGGGTTCCGGAAACGACGGCCACGTGGGTCAACCGCTGTACCATACTCTGAAGAGCAGATCTTGTGCTCTGCTGGAGTGGTTGACGTTCGCCTGAACACGTTAAGACCTGTGGATTCATTGCGAGGCCGGTTTCGGATCCTCTCCATCGCCTCCACCTGTGGTTGCTGGCTGGCCAGTTGCTTCGGTGGCAACGTGCGAGCTGGCCTTTTCCTCTTGGGAGGCGCGGTGCAGGCCCTTCCTCCATCCCATGGTCGGCCGGTTTTGGCTGCGACACCACAGCACGCAACGCGGGTTGGCGGAACACTGCGCTGCCTTGTGGCCAGACTGACCACAGCAATTACAAGCTCCCCGGTCGACTGCGGCGTCGCACTGGGCCTCACATGTCCCGACCAGGCAGCGGAAGCACCTCAGAGGTGTAGGGCTCCACTGGCTTCGCCGGCTGGGGCCTGAGATCAACAGCCTTCCGCCATCTGCAGCAACGCTTTTTGGCTGCCGCCACGGGACATCGGACCCAGGCCACCCCAAGTCAGCCTGATCCTCAGGTTGGCTACATTCACCATCCTTGGGGCAGCCACGGCCTTCGCCACGGCTGTCACCACCTCCTCCAAAGTGGCGGAGTCATCAGACCAACAACTCTGACCTCCACTGTCTTAGCGGGTCTGGTTATCCGCGCACACCTTTGATCTGCGAGCGCCTCCTTCGAGATTTGGCGGCAAGGCCGTCAGCCCTGTCGCCGCTTCAATGTCTGCGCCGGGGGTCTGAACATACAGGCGGCATGTACGGAACCGCAGTTCTGTTATCCCGAGGGCAGAGATGGCTTTCCTCTTTGCCTCGGTGATAACATCCGCATAGGTAACACCTGCCGCCACCGCTTCCCGGCCAGTGTCGCGACAGCGGTCGACCGAGGTGTGGCAATCGCGCGGCCTCGGTGCGGAAGTTACCAGGACTCTTAACCTTGCCGCTCTTGTTCTTAAGCCCCTTTCTTACCACCTTAGTCAAAGGTTCTTCCATGGACTGAGGTGCTAATTAACACAGATCGGGGCTCAAGTCGTCCGAATCCCTTTAGTGGGTTTCGCTGTACTTCCACCCTTTCCACTTTGCCCTTCCCCTTCGGAGCTGGGGAGCCCCAGCGACGACTGCCCGTTCACCGAGGTAGCCGCAATGACAGGCGGCTTCCGGGCAGCCAGGAGCCGGGGAGGGCGATGGACTGGCTGAGGCGGTAGGCACCACCCTTGTCCTCGCATCTGCCGCCAGCGAGGACGGAGCGCTTTCGGGAGGGCGGTCCTCAGGCCGCGAGATCTGGCGTTCATCATTGTCCCCGCCGACAAATGATGGAACGTACCAGATCCTCGTTTCCCTCTGCTGAGACTGGGCCGCGTTTGCTGGAGTTTGCTCATTTTTCAACCGCATTTTCCGCTTCCTCTTTGCGCAGTGCCAACCTCACCCTACCGGGCGGACGTTGCTCGCTTGCAGCCTCTTCATTCCTGGAGGTGCAGCGACTCTACCTGCAGTGTCTGGGTGTCCGCCCTGATCGCTTCTGCAGCGTCGTTCGGCTTCAGCATTGCCCCTTCAGGTTCTTTGACTTGGAGGCAGCCGCCGGATTATGGGGCGATGTTATCCTCGATTTACCTTCCCCAGCTGCGACGCCGCCGGAAGTCTTCGTCATTCGACGGCGGCTCCGATAATGTTGTCATCCTGTCAGCGCGGGCCAGCCAGGCAAATGGATGCAATCTCCCCTCTGCTTCCATCCTCTCCTCCTCTCTGGTGGCAATTAGCGGCTTCGCTTCAGAGCTAGTCCGACATACTCCCCGTAGTCAGGCCTCCTCGGCCTCTCTTGGCGAATGTTCTTGCCACTGTGATTCTGCCTCTCATCATGGCCCGTAACTGGACCAGAACTTGCGTCCGTAGATGGCCGCTTTCTTCCCGCCTCTTTCTGTTCTCTTAGAGAGACTCCACGCTTTGCATAGGTCACTCTCTCCCTCATCACTCAACTCCAGTACACAATATTTTTGTTTCATATTCCTTAATTTGTTCCCACGATTATAGGACGAAGTGAGTCGGCCCCAGGTTACGCCATTCCGAGGCAAGGCTACCTTCTGTAGGGGTAGCCTGGGTACCCACAGGTTTTCAAGACTTCGCTGTCTGATTATTTTATAGAGGTTTACTCCTCGCGGGCCGGCCAATTAAGGCCAAGCCCTCGCTCCGCTGCACTTCGACGTACCCATTATCGTCAACACTGGGGTCTTTGACGAAAGTACAGCGGGTTACGGCACGCTGGGAGAGCCGACGTAACTCCCCAGTTTTGGACGGTTGGATGCCACGGCGGCAGTGTGAGTGCACACCGAGCCCGTCCCTCCACTATGAGCATTAGGCGCAGGCGATATATCGTCACCGGTTCCTAATACCCACCATCATTTGTTGCCTTTCCCCGGATGCAGAATCAGGGAGTACAGCCTCCTAACGCTCGACGGTTGGGTGCCCGGCGGCAGTAAAAGCGCACCAGGCCCGTCCCCACACTGTAGACATTAAGGCACTGCCAGCGACATTATCGCCACCAGTTCCCAGTACTACCCTCATTTTGTTGCCTTTCCCCGGATGCTGATCAGGGAGAAATGCAGCCTCCACCCTCGCATTGGGCGCAGGAGCGACGTATCGTCACCAGTGTCAATGCACCATCGTTCGGTTGCCTTTCATCCCGGATGCGGAAATCCAAAGGAAATGCAACCCCCCTGCCGCTCCACTGTATTGCCCTCCGCTTATCAGAGGGACACGCAGGGCAACTATCCCCTGTCAGAACATTCGCCACTGGCAACAACGTGTCATCACCAGTGCCCAGGGGTGCACCGTCCCGGCGTACCTTTCCCCGGATACAATAGTATCAAAGGGAAATTCAACGACCAGGCGCACTCGAGAGGTTTTCTGACGTGGCACTAACCTAACCTAACCTTTTTTTTTTTTTTTTAGCTGGGGAAATGCCTACGCATACCCGCCTCGCGAACCAGGGGCCAGGTTATGTCGGACTCGCACCGACTAAAACCCCACGGTGGTGCCACCAACGCTCGCGAAGTCGCGGGATCTCCGTTAGGAACGCAACCACAGCCCTGCGCTTCGCTGGGATAGCCGTCCGGGGCGTGCGTAGATCGCACCCCAGAACCCTCACCGGAACTATCACGACGACACGGTACCACGTCGTGCCGTCGTCACTCCTCCCGAGATTAACTCATACTGGACGGTCGGAGCCCCCACTCCGATCGTCAGCGACCGTAGAGATTCGTTTACGGTAAGGGGATCACCGATAGGAGGGCCGTGACGAGGCGCGCGAGCGCGTCGGCCGTCTCCGAGCAGGATCGGTCCTCTCTGTCCCGCTCGGCAGCCTCGCTTTCCGGACCATTACGGTCTCGCAGAAGGAGGCTACGGCCACGCCGATTCCCGCGCAGCATCGCCGACACGACTACTGGCGGGGACAGGTTCCGTCCGATGTGACCGACCAAGACCCGCCGCTCGGCTTCCCACGCCGGAGCAAACGGCGAGCGTGTGCGATGCGGAGTCTTGGTCGTTGCCGCCACAGTGGAAGCAATTCGCCGTCGCCTCGCGACCGATCTTACAGGTAATCACCGAAGCAGCCGTGCTTCACCTGCGTAAGTCTGTGCAGGTGAGTCTTCCTCCTCGTCGCTGCATCAGGCTTCGAAGACCGGCAGGAATGCTCCGACGACGCGTTTCTGCGCGCATAGTGCTCCTCGCGGGCGCTTGCGCTCACGTCACGAATGCGATACGTCGTTCCTGCCGTTTTACCGCCTCGGCGCCTCTTCTGGCTCGCCACTACCGCTCTGGCGTAGGACGCGAATTCCGGTGATACACCCTCGCGTCCATGTCCGCCAATTATATCAAGGGTGGAAGCGAGCCAGGATTCATCACCGCCTCAAACGATACCGTCGGTATCCTCGTACGACCCGTATGGCCCATCCTACGCTGGACGCTGTAGATCTTAGTCCCTGCAGCGTCGGTCTGTCAACATCGCCCAGGCGGGCGCCCCATTAAGGGCCACGGATCCGTACGGCTAATAGACGGCAGGCTTCCTCCTCGGTCCCCGAGATTGGGCGAATGTACGCCAGCACCCGCTACCCTCCTTTTTACGTAGAGTACACGCATACCCGCCCCTGCGGGGGCAAGGGTGGGTTATCTCGGACTCGCACCGACTAAAACCCCATGGTGTTCCACCCTTCGTGGCGTATGGCGGGGCCACGGGAACGCTTTCGCACACCTCCGCTACCCCGCCTGCGCTGGCCGGCAAGCCGGCCCCTCCTTCGGGGAGGACATCCCCTCTCCATCCACTCTCCTGCAGGCGCGCCGGAACACGGACGCGCCCTTCCCGCTCTCGGCCTCTCCTCTGGCAGGTGAAACGGACTTCCCGAGTCCGCCTCCCAGGAGCCATGAGGCAGGAAAGCACTAAGCCAGCCCAGCCCCCTGCATGGATCTGGTCTGCAGCTCCACCGCCGACCGATGTGCCGGCCGCGGAGGACAGGAGGCGGCGGCGAAACACCGACGCTCCCTCTTCCCCGCGGCCCCACCACAGCCATCATGCGGTGCGACCCCGCTTGAGTCGCGGAGGATAGGGAGGCAGCAACCTGGCACGGTGCTCTCCCTCCGCGACTCCGCCTCGGCTACTGAGGGGCGGGAGGCGGCCTCGCTCCGCCACTTCCGCCCCAGCAGTCCACCGACACGCTTCCGGGCAGGCTCGTTACAGGCCCACCCGGGCGGCCTCCTCGGGCCGGCCTCCAGAGCCTTAGGCCGGCCATTTTGGGTTCTCGGCTGCGTGGGCCGACCAGCAGTTACTAAAACCCCGCTACGACAAAGCGAGAACCCATTAAGGAGAGACCCTGCCCTAACCTAACCTAACCTAACCTTTTTTTTTTTTCGTGACGGGAAATGCCTGCGCCCTCGCGGGAGGCTGAGGTTGCGCCGTGGACCCGCACCGGCTGAAACCCACGATG
Source organism: Teinopalpus imperialis (assembly GCA_029286865.1). Classification (NCBI taxonomy): domain Eukaryota; kingdom Metazoa; phylum Arthropoda; class Insecta; order Lepidoptera; family Papilionidae; genus Teinopalpus; species Teinopalpus imperialis. Next base: position 13,490 of record JAGSMU010000400.1, read on the forward strand.
TTCATGCCCACCGAGTGCTGTGCATGCAGGTACGCTTGCGCATTCGTCCGCGTGCGGCGGTGGCCCCGGCTCGCTCTGCGGGCTGGCCGTGGCAGCCTTTATGGGGCGCTGGGAACACGGGGCGCGCTCTCACCTCATGACTCATTTTTTTGAGCTACGGACCTCCGGGTGCAAACCAGGTGCGTATCAGGGCGGAATGGCGGCGCATACGCTCTGCGTCTCGCCGATGCGGCGTCTGCCGGACTGGGATCCGGGCGGCTGACTCCCAGACTCGCTCCGCCTCTCGCTTCGTGGACATCACGCCTCGCAGGAGTACACCTGCTGCTGCCCACCCTTCCCGACTGTCGACCATGGCGCGAACTGCGGCCGCCAGCGACCGGTCGTTTACGCCCACTGGCGCTCAAGTGCTCCGGCGCTGTTCTGCCCACCGAGGACACACCTCCAGCGTGTGCTGGGCCCGTGTCTTGGAGGCAGCCGTCACGATGGTGACAGCCCTCGTTGGTCCCTTCCGATCAAGTGCAGGTACTTCCCGAAGCATCCAATGCCCCAGCACCGACAACCCAGAGGTGACACCTCGTGACCTCTGTCCAGCCACTGCACGAGAACTGGATTGTGCGCCTCTACGATTCGGGACGGCCCGGGGCTGCGTGAAGAAACATCTGCCACCTCCCCGCACCGCTGACCGCTTCGACGCCGCCTCGCCATCGGCCTCTCCTCGTGGGGATTTGGCGCACCGCGATCAAGCTCTCCGCCAAAGAGACCCGGACGCGGAGAACTTTCGCCTCCAGTTCCCAGGGAGGGACGCCGCCCTTACGCGCCTCATGGGACGCCGTGGTGCCCCGGATCGCTCTGATCGCCGTCGCCCTCTGGGGCTTTGCAGAAGAGCGATTGTCCACGGCGGCTTTATTCAGAGCGTCCTCCACACGGGTGCGCGCAGCATGGGTACCTGCTTTAGGTACGGTTCGGCAAGCCCGCATTCGGACCGCCGATGTTGGCAGCAAAGCGCCGCCGACTGCGGCCGCCGCGCATCGGCAGCCTGGGCAATAAGCCTAGGAAGTGCCCTCGAAGTTCCATCGGCCGTCGAAGTGAGCCCCCAGATATTTCATCTGGGACTTGATCTCCGTGACTCCTCCCACTACTATGTGCAGTCCGGGGTGGCGCGTTCCGGGGCCACAAGGCCTCAGACTTTACATTAAGACCCTCGAAGACCCAGCAGCCGGATACGACCCACCGTGGGCACTCAGCACTGTAGCACGTAGGTGCACTCCTATAGGTGCCGCCCTTGCCGTCACCAGGGTGTCGTCGGCATAACAAGTCACGCAGAGGCCACGCATTATTGAACCGCGGAGGACCCGGTCAAGCCAATGTTCCACAGGAACGGTCCGAGAACCAGACCCGCAGGATACCGCCTGAACTACGCGACTGCCACGCGTTTCGACACCTATATACCCACCGAGCTGCCCGAGGAGATACGACGCGATCATGCGCTGGAGGTAGTTCGGCGCGACACCGGGTGCCTCCCTGATCACCGGCTCCGGGCAAGGTGTTGAGAAGGCGGTGGCGTGTAAGAGAGACGCGCTTCAAGACGAGCCTCACCCGGGCGGCTTCGCTTCCTCCGCCAAATCCTCTTCCACTCCGCATGATCAGGTGTATCATCAGACCTACCCTCCGCCGAAACCAGATTGGTTTATCGTCCAAGTCCGGACCGACCCTCACCAGATGCCGGACGAGGCGATAACAATGACACGCTCAAGGCTTTGCCCTCGTCCAACAGCACTATGGGCCGGTACGCGGAAGGCGAGTCCCTCGGGCGCCTCCTCCTCAAAGAGGACCATCGTGCCTTACACCCGCGGAAAGCGGCCTGCGTTGGGCGGGCGTCGAGATCAGTCCTCTGGTTTGCCTCCCGAGTGCGCCGGATGCTGGGACCCGCACGGCCAGGTCACCGATCGGGTTAGGGCCGTATTCCATCGAGGCGGAGTCGAAGATGCCCGGCTGAGCTCTCCGGTTACCGGGCGACCACCTCGTCCCCGCCAGCAACCGCATCGCCGCGCAGTCCGGGCCATGGTCGGCGCTGTTCCACTCCCTCTCGGGGAACAGGGCTGCAACCACTGCGTCCACGAACTGGGGCGTGGAGACTCCGCGTCAGAGGGGCCGCCCATGGGCGAAGTTTCCCCGCACCATGCGGTATGGGCGACCCACGGATCACGGTCAGAGTCTCCAGCAGCTCGTTCTCGCCCAGCCTTGGCCTCGCCGATGGCGATTTGAAGGCAGCTTGGCCCTCCCGTAAAGCGTCGCTGGCGGTGACCGACGCATCGTCGGCGTCCTCCTCCGGCGGTGCCTCGATGTGCTGTCGTCTCGCGTTGCGCAGATGCCTGGCGCTCAACTATGTCGGCGGACCACCGGTACCTGCCTTTTCGGCGGTCAGGGGCTAACCGTGTCATCGACGCATCGCAGACGCCGGGTCATCTGACCGCGCAGCCTCCACCACTCAAATCTTCCTGGTCGTTCACCTATCAAGAGCACGTTGCAGAGGCGGGCTTTGCAAATCCGAGGGTGCTTGAGTGCCCGCATCATGGTTTGCGTCGCCGGACGACCGCTCGCCAGATCGGACCGGAGCCGCGTCGGAGATCGGAGACGCTGAAACTGGCGGATACCACAGATGGTCCGACAGCGTCTCTACCCCGGACGACTTCCCACCCGTGAACCCGTCGCGCCATGGATGTGCTGGCGGGTTAGAGTCCACAACGGAGCTCCCCTGGGGCCGAACTGGCATGTGGGTTCGAACCTCAGTTGAGCAGACATAGTCCCTGGACAGTGCCCACCCTCAGGAACGTCCCCGCGTATCGTTGGCAGAACAGCCCCAAATTGGTGTTTTTGGCGTTGAAATCACCCATCACCAAAAGGATGGGGATGACTCCTGCCAGAGCTCCGACCTTATGCCAAGAGTCCCTCGAATCGGGCGGCTTCTGCTGGGGACAATAGAAATGCCAATAATGACTATCCCCACCAGCGCCGCAACGGAGCCGCGACCCTTCTCCACCCAATCAATGGGCGGGGCACCAGCAGTCGTCAGAGCAACTACGCGACCAGTCCCTCGTCGTCTCCGCCCAGCCATCCCTATCTGGAACCAGGTAGGGTTCGAAACGGCAGCCACGTGGGTCAACCACTGTGCCATACTCTGAAAAGAGCAGATCTTGTGCTCTAAGCACAGTGGTTGACGTTCGCCTGAACTGCGTTAAGGCCGTAGTTCGTGCGAAAGGCCGGTTCGGATCCTCCTCCATCGCCTCTCCACCTGTGGTTGCTGGCTGGCCAGTTGCTTCAGTGGCAACGATGCGAGCTGGCCTTTCCCACCTCTTAGGAGGCGCGGTGCGCTGCCTCCCATCCTATGGTCGGCCGGTTTTGGCTGCGACACACACAGCGCAACGCGGGTGCGGCGGAACACTGCGCTGCCTTGTGGCCAGACCCCGGCCCTGGCAAACACAGCTCCCCGGTCGACTGCGGCGTCGCACTGGGCCCTCTGTCCCGGTAGGCAGCGGAAGCACCTCAGGAGTGTAGGCTCCACTAGCTTCGCCACGGCTGAGACCCACGAGATCAACAGCCTTCCGCCATCTGCAACCTTTTGGCTGCCGCCACGGGACATCAGACCCAAGGCCACCCCAAGTCAGCCTGATCCCTCAGGATTTGGCCTTCACCACATCCTTGGGGCAGCCACCGGCTTGCCACGGGCTGTCACCACCTCCTCAAAGTGGCGGAGTCATCCAGACCAGCAGCTCTGACCTCCACTGTCTTAGCCGGTCTGGTTATCCGCACACCTTTGTCTGCGAGCGCCTCCCTTCAGATTTTGGCGGCGGGCCGTCAGCCTGTCGCCACCGCTGTCTGCGCCAGGGGATCTCGGTGCCACGAGCCCCGTGGCGCATGTGCAGAACCGCAGTTCTGTTGTTATCCCGAGAGGGCAGAGATCGAGCTTTCCTCTTCGCCTCCGGTGATAACGCATCCGCAGGTAACACCTGCCGCCACCGCTTCCGGCGCCAGTGTCACCGACAGCGGTCGGCCGGGAGTGTGGCAATCTTGCCGGCCTCGGTGCAGGATTACCAGGACTCTTAGCAACCTTGCCGCTCTTGTTCTGCGGCCTTTCTTACCACCTTAGTCAGGTTCTTCCATGGACTGAGGGTGCCTGATGCCCTGAATCGGGGCTCAGGAATCGTCGAATCGCGAGTGGGTTCGCTGTGCTACCCTTTCCTTGCCCTTCCTTGGGCCACAGAGACCCCCAGCGACGACTGCCCGTTCACCGGTAGCCGCAATGACAGGCGGCTTCGGGGCAACCGAAGGAGCCGGGAGGGGCGATGGACTGGCTGAGGCGGTAGGCACCGCGCCATCCTCGCATCTGCCGCCAACGGAGGACGGAGGCGCTTTTCGGGGAGGAGGCGGTCCTCAAGGGCCACCCGAATCTGGCGTTCATCATTGTCCCCACTTGACAAATGATGGAACGTACCAGATCCTCGTTTCCCTCTGCTGGACTGGGCCGCGTTTGCTGGGTTGCTCCATTTTTCAACCACATTTCCGCTACCTCTTTGCGCAATTGCGCAACCTCACCCTACAGGCGGACGTTGCTCGGCAGCCTCTTCCGTTCCTCAGAGGTGCAGCGACTCTGCAGTATCTGGGTGTCCGCCCTGATCGCTTCTGCAGCGTCGTTCAGCACTTTAACCCGTGCCCTTCAGGTTCTTTGGCTTGGAGGCAACCTTAGTTAACTAGCAGGGGCGATATCCTCGATTTTCTTCCCCAGCTGCGACGCCGCCTGGAGTCTTCGTCGTCGACGGCGACTCCGATAATGTTGTCATCCTGTCGGCGCGGAGCCGTCGAGCCGTGGATCACAATCTCGCTCTGCTTCCATCCTCCTCCTCTCTGTTAGAAGCGGTGGCCTTTAAGCTTCTTGAGCTGAATCCGACATACTCCCCGTAGTCGGAGGCCTCCTCGGCCTCTCTTGGCAGATATTCTTGCCACTGTGATTCTCGCCTCCTCATCATGGCCCGTAACTGGACCAGAACTTGCGTCCGTAGATGGCCGCTTTCTTCCCGCACTCTTTCTGTTTCTCTTAGAGAGACTCCACGCTGCATAGAGTCACTCTCCTCATCACTCAACTCCGACATGCTAATGTTTTGTTTTTCATATTCTGTTGTTCCCACGATTATGGGACGAAGTAAGGTCCGGCCCCGGGTTACGCCATTCCGAGGAGCAAGGCTACATACTGTAGAAGTCGCCTGGTACCCACAGGTTTTCAAGACTTCGCTGTCAGTTATTTTATAGAGGTTTACTCCTCGCGGGCCGGCCAATTAAGGCAGCCTCGCTCCGCTGCACTTCGACGTACCCATTATCGTCAACACTGGGGTCTTTGACGAAAGTACAGCGGGTTGGCGCGCTGGGAGGAGCCGACATGCTCAGTTTGGACGGTTGGATGCCAGCGGCAGTGTGAGTGCACACCGGGCCCGTCCCTCCACTATGAGCATTAGGCACAGAGCGATATATCGTCACCGGTTCCTAATGCCCACCATCATTTGTTGCCTTACGGTTACAGAAATCAAGGAAATGCAGCCTCCTGGCGCTCGACGGTTGAGTGCCCGGCAGCAGTAAAGCGCACACCAGGCCGTCCACACACTGTGAACGTAGGCACTGCCAACGACGTATCGCCGCAGTTCCCAATGCTGCCCTCATTTTGTTGCCTTTCCCCGGATACTTTGATGATCAGGAGAAATGCAGCCTCCACCTCGCATTGGGCTGGGCGCGGCGATATCGTCGCCGACGCCAATACGCACCATCGTTCAGTTGCCTTTCCTCCGGATACGGAAATCAAAGGAAATGCAGCACCTTCCACCAGCCCCTCCGCTTATCAGAGGGACACGCAGAGCAGCATCCCCCTGTCAGAACGTTGCCACTGGCAGCAACGTGTCATCACCAGTGCCCGGGGTGCACCGATCCCGGCGTTGCCTTTCCCCGGATACAATGGTATCAAGGGAAATTCAACGACCAGGCACTCGAGGAGGTTTTCTGACGTGGCACCCCTAGCCCTAACCTAACCTAACCTTTTTTTTTTTTTTGGCGTGGGAAATGCCTGCGCATACCCGCCCTCGCGGGGAACAAGGGCGGGTTATGTCGGACTCGCACCGGCTAAAACCCCGGTGTGGTCGCCACCAGCATCTCGCGGGGGTCTTGGGATCTCCGTTAGGAACGCAACCGCAACCCCCTGCGCTTCAGCACAGGATAGCCCGTCCGGGGCGTGCGTGAATCGCACCCCCAGAGCCCTCACAGGAGTTCATCACGACGACACGGTACCACGTCGTGCCGTCGTCCTCCTCGGGGTCGCTCATACTGGACGGTCGGGCCCCCACTCGATCGTCAGCGACCCAATAGGGCCGTTTACGGTAGGGGATCACCGATAGGAGGCCGTGACGGTGCCCGCGAGCGCCACTTGTCGAAGCCACGTCTCAACGGATCGGTCCTCTCTCTGTATAAGCGGCCTCCTTTCGGACAATTACGGTCTCGCAGAAGGCTACGGCCCTCACGCCGATTCCCCGCGCAGCATCATGACCACGACTACTGGCAGGGACAGGTTCCGTCGATGTGACCGACCAGACCCGCCGCTCGGCTTCCACGCCGGGCAAGCGGCGAAGGCGTGTGCGATGCAGGTCTTGGTCGTTGCCGCCACAGTGGAGCATTCGCCGTCGCCTCGCGACCGATCTTACACAGGTAATCACCGAAGCAACCGTCCGGTGATCACCTGCGTAAGTCTGTAGGTGAGTCTTCCTCCTCGTCGCGCATCAGGCTTCCCGAAAACCGGCAGGAATGCTCCGACGACGCGTTTTGCGCGCATTCTGCTCGTCGCGGAGCCGCGCCGCGACCGCCGAATGCGATGCGTCGTTCCTGCCGTTTTACCGCCTCGAGCGCCTCTTCGCTCGCCACCACCGCTCTGGCGTAGGACGCGAATCCGGTGATACACCCTCGCGTCCATGTCCGCCAGAATATCCAGAGGTGGAAAGCGAGCCAGGATTGTCACCCTCGAACGATACCGTCCGGTATCCTCGTACGACCAGCGGCCATCCTACGCTGGACGCTGTAGATCTTAGTCCTACAGCGTCGGATGGCCAACCTCGCCATACGGGCGCCCATAGGACTACGGATCGTACGACCCCGGCATAGGGCAGCGAACTTCCTCCTCCGGTCCCCGGATTGGGCCAGTCTGTGCATAGCACCGCTACCCTCTCGATCCGGGGGACCAGGCCGCTCAGTGCTCTTCGAAGCCCCAGCGACTGTCAGGGTGAGGCCTAGGTACTTCATGTACCGCCCACTCTGACTTCGACTCACCTACTCGGACGCACAGGTCGGGTGGTTCCCTGCTCCGCGGCAGTTTGTGGAACCATAGCGCCTCGGTCTTGTGAGGCCTTTACCTCCAGTCCCAACTCGTGGACTTTGGCGACGACGTTCCGCCCCAAGCTCGGCGAGCTCCTTGGTCCTCTCGAAGGAGTCCCGCTGGCGATACCAACGTGTCGTGTGAAGCAGACTGTTTTATATACGCCAGCAGGAGCTCGACTCGCAGAACAGAGTCGTAGGCGAGATTCCACAGTAACGAACTGGTGACCCCTGTGGACCCACTGGATCTTATCCGGATCCTCGTACCGTCTCGGTCCATGTACAAGATGTACCTGTCGCGCAAGTAGTCCCGCGATCGCCTTGCCTTGCAGGTAGGGGAACACCATGGTGTAAAAGTCCCCCCTTATCGCGTCCCAGGCAGGGGAATTAAGGCGTTGACGATATCAATGTTTATCGCCAACCACGCCGCCCGGGACACAGCCTGCTCCGACGAGGAGCGGACGCGCAGAACCGCGTCGATGGTGGAACGCTCCCGTCGGAAACCGAACTGGTTTTCGGCGAGATCAGGAACCGACACGCGACAGATGCCCGTTGAGACGGGCGGCAGAATTCTCTCGAATAACGCGGCCTCGTCCAACACCGGGCATATGGGACCATTACGCAGAGGAGAATCTGCGACTCTGTCTGCCTTCTTCAAGAGGACCATTCGGGCCTCCTTCCGAACCCTAGGGAACGAGGCGTTGCGGGCAGCTGGTGAACAGCTGCCTCAGCCTGTTCGGGGTAGCAGACTCAACACCCAGACCCGGCCAGAGATTCCAGTGGGTCCCGGCGCGGTGTTCCTGCCTCTCAAGGCGGCCCACGGCTCGGTCCAGCTCCTGTGCGGTCACCCCCATTTCGTCCACTCCGGTGACACGAGATTGGGGGTAGACTGAAGGACGACCGACCCTCCGGGAAAGAGCAGGCTAATCACTCCAAGAGGGCCGGATCTAGAGTTTCCGTCACCGGGGGCGTCCAAGGACGGAGCTTTCCCTGCTTACCATCCTGTACGGACGCCCCCACGGATCCTCGTTGGAATCCCTCAGAACTCTCCAGGACCGAGACCTGGCGTTGCAGACAGCTGCCTGCAACTTCCTCGATACGCCTCGTAGAGTCTGGCTATCTCCTCGCGGAGCCCGCCTTCGCCTCCTTCCGGGCTCTGGTGTACTGGCGGCAGCTCTGCGGCAGATCGCTCACCAGCTCCGCGATCTCTGCCGACCACCAGTACACCGCCCCGCTTGGGGCGACCGGTCAGGGCATCGACGCGTCACAAATACGCGTCATCGTGTCCCGGAACCGAAGTTCCTTCCCTTCCGGATCGGACGGAACCTCTTCGGCGCTTTCTGGCCATGTGCAACGTTGGCGGCGGCCCCGAGCAAGTCTCAGTCTAGCCGCTTGAGACACCAACGTCGCGTGTGACTGCCTTCTCGGCGGCTGGAGGCGCAATTCCGGGACGGCGGAGTGCAAGATCGAAAATAATGTGGCGGTGGTCGGATAATGTGACCACCTCCTCTGCAACCATAGCCGACAACATGCGCATCGCAGCAGGAGTCGCCCATGTAAGATCACGACCGGCTCCCCTGCCACCGCACGCACGTGCTTACGGACCCCGATTTGCCGTCGGGTCCGAAATCAACCGCCCATTCCATCACCGTCTCCTTCGGATGTCGCTGGGATTCCCCACGCCTGGAGTGGGCGTTGAAATCAGGACAATCGAGCGGACAGGGAGGCACCTGCGAACGCAGAGTGCCACCTCGTCCAGGTACCTCGTAGTCGGCGAGGGACCTCGCGGGAGAGACATGGCAATAACTATGGCCAGGGTGCCCCATTGCACTGCAACGAAGCCCTGACCCTTCCCCAATAGGGAACAGGGTGGGACACCCTCACCCCAGTAGATCGCTGCGGAACAGCTCATCGCCGAACCGGTGAGGGTGGTGGCACGGCATAGAGACTCCGCCACTACTGCCAGAACAGCCCGGCACTCCGCAGTAATTGCCGCCAAACAAATGCTGAGCATTGCGGCGGTGGTTCAGGTTGCTCTGAAGGACCACTGAGGGTGCGAAGAGGCCTACGCGACCTCCATCCCGAGCTGGTGCCGGGGTTGCGGCTGGTGCCGCTGGGACTGCTACTGCGCTTGCGGGGGCAGGAGGATGGTTTTCTCCGCTCTTCTTTGATGGTGGGGCGCACCTCTTACCAAGACGATGGTTAGAGGGCAGCCCCCAGGTCAACACAGTGGGCATTTGAGTGCAAGAGCTTTGCACTCTCTGGCCCTGTGCCCAGTTTTCCCACAAGCGTAGCAGCGCGTGCTCCAGTTCACCTGGTTGGGGCACCTGCTGCCAACATTGCCTTCTCCAGGCACCGGAAGCGGTGCATGGGCCTGGGATCAAGAGTTCCACCCCAGCAGATCCCAGCCACGCGTACACGCCCAGCGGTCACCAATTTACGCAGCACCGCTGCGGGCACACCCAGCGCATTCTTACATACGCGCATGGGTGTTCTGTGGACCTCTCCGACCTTCACGTCGTCCACCGAACACCCTCCGGCCTCGGCCACAGCCGCCGCGACATCGCTCGGGCTGGCGGCATCATCGAGGTCCTTCACACGAATGTCGCCCGACTTGACCGGGCGGCCAATCCAGACGTCCATTTCTGAAGGACCTCCCGCATTTTAGCCGCGCGGACCATACCATCGCCCTCGAGCTGCAATCAGGACCGCTGATCTCAAAGGAGACCACCGGTCACAGCCCTTTGGCGGACGGTCTCGATGCCGATGTCACCGGCACTTATCTTCGACTTGGCTACCTCCATCACTTTTGCGTAAGTGGTGGGAGGAGCCAGTCGGCAACGTCACCGTCACGGCAGCCGTGGACGGGTGCGTATGAGCTTCGCCTTTTTTTGCCTTGTTGGCCGCAGGGGCCGCTGCCTGCTGGGTCTTAGGCTTTTGGCCTTCTTGGCCGCACCTGTGCCCGACGTGGATGCTGGCACATCATCCACTATAAGAGCCTCGGTGTGGCCACCGGAGGCAGCTCCGCCTTTACCGGAGGTGGGAGGGCGTCTTCGTTTCGTCTTCCGCGAGTGCAGCGGGACCGCCTGCACCATCCGCGGAAGGTTTCCCGGGCCGCACTCCCAAGGGGGCCGAATTGCCCTCTCTGGGAAGATCTTCGCCTCGAGGCAGCCAGCCTTGCCTCTATGAGACCCCAAGCGCTCCATGGGCCCATCGTCCACGCTCCCGGACTTCCAGACGCTAGGAGCTCGGGAGTAGGAGGCGCTGGCTGCACGGGTTCCCCCCACTCCTCCGGAGGCGCTGAGCTCCTCAGACAGCTTTCCCACCTTTGTTTGAGAGCCGGACGGCTGCGAGGCGGAGCTCAGCGTTCTCACGCTCTAACCTCTCTCAGCATTGGGGGCTGGGGAGACCCTCCGCGCCAGTTCCGCGAATGTGCCTCGGCCATGGCGCAGCCGCAGGCTGTGCACAAATGTACCGCCGGGTTGCCAGATTTATCCCGGCAACCTTGTCGGCTTCCTCAACGGGTGGCCCGGATGCAGGCATCCAAGTCCGCCAGTCGATTTGCCTTCCATCTCCCGACCCAAATCTGCGGGTTTTGGAAGGCTTTCCTTCGCACGCGTTTTGGCTGGGCTTTGGTAGGTCCCCAGATGCCTCCCTCTTCGTCAGCGACCAACTCCGCACGTGTCGTGCCTGAGACTGCGACTGCCTGGAATTTGTCGGCCACGACGGTCGCAGGCTTGGCTCTCCCTCTTCCTACTTGTCCTTGCGGACACCTCCGAGGTTGCGGATCTGGGTAGGGCATCGGATCTTCCGCCGTCCTCTCACCGCCAAACTCACAGGCGTACTTGGGCGCGCAAGCGTCCACGCCTGTCCGATACTCAGGACTACTGGTCCCGCAGATGTTGCTCTTCCCTCCTGGCTCCTGGTCCTTGATGTTGAGGGACCTTCGACTCGACAATATTACAGACTCAGCGCTTTTCGCTAAGTCTCCTTCTCCCTCTAGGTTGTTTTGGAATGTTCATAACAAATCCCGAGTTAGGACGAAATAAAATGTCGATCTCCGGGTGACGCCTATTCCAGAGACAAGGCTACATGCTGTGGGGTCGCCTGGTACCCACAGGTTTTAAGACTTCGCTGTCTGGTTTTTATAGAGTGATCCTTCTCGCCGGGCCGGCCAATTAAGGCAAACCCTCCCGCTCCGCTGCACTTCGACGTACCCCATAATCGTCAGCTGGGGTCAGCCAGAAGAGAGTACAGCGGGTTACGGCTGCCGCTGGGAAAGCCGACGTAACTCCCCAGTTTTGGACGGTTGAATGCCCGGCGGCAGTGTAAGTGCACACCGACCGTCCCTCCACTATGAGCATTAGGCACTGGAAACGATATATCGTCACCAGTTCGAATACACCATCATTTGTTGCCTTTCCCCGGATGCTTTGATCAGGAGAAATGCAACCTCCACCGCATTGGGCACTGGAACGACGTATCGCCATCGGTTCCCAATGCGCATATCGACCTGTTGCCTTTCCCCGGATACTTTGATCAGGAGAAATGCAGCCTCCACCCGCATTGGGCACTGAGGCGACGTATCGCCGCAGTTCCCAATGCACCCTCTTTTGTTGCCTTTCCCCGGATGCAGAAATCCAAGGAGAAATGCAGCCTCCGCCGCATTGGGCGCTGGGGACGACGTATCATCACCAGTTCCCAATGAGCACCCATTTGTTGCCTTTCCCCGGATAGCGATCCAGAATGCAGCCTCCTAACGCTCGACGGTTGGAGTGCCAGCGGCAGTAAAACTTTTCGAGCCCGTCCCTCCCGCTGCGGGCATTGGGCGCAGAACTCGTCGCCGGTTCCCAATACCACCATCATTTGTTGCCTTTCCCCGGATTCCGAAATCAAGGAGAAATGCAACCTCCTAACGCTCGACGGTTGGGTGCCCGAGTGGCAGTAAAAATGCACACCGAGCCCGTCCCCACACTGTAGGCATTATAGGCACTGCTAACGTGTACCGGTTTCCCAATGCACACCGCTTCATTTTGTTGCCTTTCCCCGAGATGCTTTTGATCAAGGAGAAATGCAGCCTCCACCCGCGCATTGGGCACTGAGGACGACGTATCGTCACCCGGTACCCAATGTGCCAACATCATTCAGTTGCCTTTCCTCCCGGTTTGGAAATCAGAGGAAATGCAAGCCCCCACCACTCCGCAGTGCCACTCCGCTTATCAGAGGGACGCAGAGCAGCTATCCCCCTGTCAGAACATTCGCCACTGTAGCAGCAACGTATCATCACCAGTGCCCAGGGTGCACCGTCCCGGCGTTGCCTTTCCCCGGATACAATAGTATCAAGGGTAACGACCAGGCCTCGAGGTTTTCTGACGTGGCACTAACTAACCTAACCTAACCTAACCTAACCTAACCTAACCTTTTTTTTTTTTTTTTTTTTTTTTTTTTTTTTTTTACGCCAGGGAATGCCTACGCATACCCGCCCCTGCGAAGTGCAAAAGAGCAGGTTATGTCGGACTCGCACCGACTAAAACCCCATGGTGTTCCACCTTCGTCGCGTATGGCGGGGCCACGAACGCTTTCGCACCTCCGCGGCCCCGCCTGCGCTGGCCGGCAAGCCGGCCCCTCCTTCCGGGGAGGACATCCCCCTCTCCACCCCTCTCCTGCAGGCGCGCCGGAACACGGACGCACCTTCCAGCTCGGCACTCCTCTGTAGGTTAGGCGGACTCCCCGAGTCCGCCCCAGAGGAGCCATGAGGCCAAGTCCCCAGCCCTGCGGTGGATCTGTTGATAGGCTCCACCGCCAGCCAATGTTCGGCGCGGAGGACGGGGAGAGCGGCAGGATCAACCTCACTCCACTGAACCCGCGGCCCCACCACAGCCCGCATCAGCGGTGCATTGCCCGGAGTCGCGGAGGATAGGGAGATACACCACCCTCCCTCCGCGACTCCGTCTCCAGATGCGGAGGGTGGGGCGACGATGCGCGCCCGGTACCGGTGCTAACAGTCCTCGCACCGCCACCCCATTCCCCCGACTCCGCCTCGGCTGCCCGGATGGTGCGTAAGACGGCCTCACTCCGTCCATCCGCACCCGCAGCCCACCGACACACGCATCAGGGTGGGCCCAGCTCCAACCCGCCCGGAGCGGCCTCCTCGGGCCGGCAGAGCGCTAGGCCGGCCATTTTGATTCTCTTGGCTTCACCGTGGTTGCTCCTCGGGGGGGGAACCCACAAAACCTAACCTAACCTTTTTTTTTTTTTTTGCATGGGAAATGCCTGCGCATGCCCACCCCTGCGGGGGGTGAGGGTGGGTTATGTCGGACTCGCACCGACTAAAACCCCATGGTGTTCCACCTTCGTCGCGTATGGCGGGGTCACGGGAACGCTTTCGCGCATCCGCGACCCACCTGCTCGGCCATCAGACTGGCCCAGCGCCTTCTCTGGGGAGGACATCTCCCTCTCCACCCCTCTCAGGCAAGGCACGCCGGAACACGGACGCGCCTTCCACCTCGGCCTCCTCTGTAGGTGGAAGCGGACTCCCCGAGTCCGCCCCAGAGGCCGTAAGGGGCCAGAGAATTCCCAGCCCCTGCGGCGGATCTGGTGTTAGGCTCCGCCGCCGACCGATGTTCGGCCGCGGAGGACAGGGAGAGGCGGCAGCGAGCACCGACCTCCTCTTCCCCCGCGGCCCCACCACAGCCACTCGCGGTGCGACCCCGCTTGAGTCGCGGAGGATAGGGAGATACACTACCTTCCCCTCCGCGACTCCCTACCTCGGCTGCGGATGGTGCGTAGACCGGCCTCCTCCGTCCATCCGCACCCCATCCACCGACACGCTTCCGAGGGCGAGGAAGCTCATTACGAGCCCACCCGGGCGGCCACCTCGAGGCCGGCCTCAGAGCGCCTAGGCCGGCCATTTGGAGATTCCTCTTGAAAGCTTCACCGTGGGTGACCAAAGCCACGGTTACTAAGCCCGCTACGACAAGCAAGAACCCTTCCGGAGAGGAACCTTTTACGTAGGGAAATGCCGCATGCCCACCTGCAGGGGAGCAAGGGTGGGTTATGTCGGACTTGCATGACTAAAACCCCATGGTGTTCCTCCATCGTCGCGTATGGCGGAGTCACAGGAGCACTTTCGCGCATCCGCGACCCGCCTGCCGCCGGCCGACCAGACGGCCCTTCTCCGGGGAGGACATCTCCTCCACCCCTCCTGGCGGGGCGCGCCGGAACACGGACGCGCCCTCCCAACTCGGCTTACTCCTCTGTAGGTGGAAGCGGACTCCCCGAGTCCGCCCCCAAACCATGGGGAGCCAAGAGCCCCAACCTGCGGCGGATCTGGTGTTAGGCTCCGCCGCCAGCCAATGTTCGGCGCGGAGGACGGGGAGAGCGGCAGGATCAACCTCACTCCACTGAACCCGCGGCCCCACCGGCCGCATCAGCGGTGCGACCCCCAGCGAGTCGCGGAGGATAGGGATACACTACCCTCCTCCCGCGACTCCCATCTCAGATGCGGAGGGAGTGGGGCGACGATGCGCGGTACCGAGGTGCTAACAGTCCTCGCACCGCCACTTATTCCCCGACTCCGCCTCGGCTGCGGATGGTGCGTAAGACGGCCTCACTCCGTCCATCCGCGCCCGCAGCCCCGCCGACACGCGTCAGGGTGGGCCCAGCTCCAGCCCGCCCGGAGCGGCCTCCTCGGGCCGGCCCAGAGCGCCTTAGGCCGGCCATTTGGGATTCCTCTTGGCTTCACCGTGGTTAACTCCACTCGGGGGAACCTAACCTAACCTAACCTTTTTTTTTTTTGCATGGGAAATGCCGCATACCCGCCTGCGGGGGCAAGGGTGGGTTATGTGGACTCGCACCGACTAAAACCCCGCGGTGTTCCACCTTCGTCGCGCTGGCGGGGTCACGGGAACGCTTTCGCGCACATCCGCGACCCACCTGCGCCGGCCGACCAGGGCCTTCTCCTGGGGAGGACATCTCCCTCTCCACCCCTCTCCAGGCAAGGCACGCCGGAACACGGACGCGCCTTCCACCTCGGCCTCTGTAGGTGGGAAGCGGACTCCCGGTGCCCCAGAGCCATAAGGGGCAGAATTCCCAGCCCCTGCGGCGGATCTGGGTGTTGAAGTCCGCCGCCGACCGATGTTCGGCCGCGGGACGGGAGCGGCAGCGAAACACCGACACTCCTCTTCCCCGCGGCCCCACCACAGCCGCATCACGCGGTCGCGACCCGCTTAGTCGCGGAGGATGGGAGAGCGGCAGCGAAACACCGACCTCCTCTCCTCCGCGACTCCGCCTCGGCTACTGAGGGGCCGGGAAGACGGCCTCGCTCCGCCACATCCGCCCCCAGCAGTCCACCGACGCATCCGAGGTTGGCTCTAAGAGGCCCACCGGGCGGCCACCGGGCCGGCCTCCAGGCGCCTTAGGCGGCCATTTGAAATCCCTCTTAGCTTCACCGTGGGTGAGCAAGCCACGATTTACTAAACCCCCGCTACGACAAAGCGAGAACCCTTCGGGGAACCTTTTTTTTTTTTACGCTTGAAATGCCTACGCATACCCACCTGCAGGGGCAAGGTGGGTTATGTCGGACTCGCACCGACTAAAACCCCATGGTGCATATGATCGCGTATGGCGGGGTTACGGAACGCTTTCGCACACCTCCGCGGCCCGCCTGCGCCAGCCCGGCAAAGCCGGCCCTCCTTCGGGGAGGACATCCCCTCTCCACCCCTCTCCTGCAAGGCGCGCGGAACACGGACGCGCCTTCCATCTCGGCCTCCTCTGTGGTGGAAACGGACTCCACCCCGGAGTCCGCCCCAGGAGCCATGGGAGCCAGGGAAAGTCCCAGCCCTGCGACGGATCTGGTGTTAGGCTCCGCCGCAGCCAATGTTCGGCCGCGGAGGACGGGGAGAGCGGCAGGATCAACCAACCTCCACTGAACCCGCGGCCCCACCGCAGCCATCAGCGGTGCGACCCCGCGGAGTCGCGGAGGATAGGGAATGCACTGCCCTCCTCCGCGACTCCGTCTCGGATGCGGAGAAGTGCCAGAGCTGACGATGCGCGGTACCGATGCTAACAGTCCTCGCACCGCCACCCCATTCCCCGACTCCGCCTCGGCTGCGGATGGTGCGTGAACGGCCTCGTCCATCCGCACCCAGCCCACCGGCTACATCCGGGGCTGGGCCCAGCTCAGCCCGCCCGGGCAGCCTCCTCAGGCCGGCAACCCAGAACGCCTTAGGCCAGCCCGTTTGGAGGTCCCTCTTGGCTTCACCGTGGTTAACTCCACACCACGGTTACTAAGCCCCGCTACGACAAAGCAGGAACCCTTCCGGGGGTTCGGGGGAACCTAACCTAACCTAACCTTTTTTTTTTTTTTTTTTTTTTTTTACATGGGAAATGCCTGCGCATACCCACCCTGCGGGGGCAAGGGATGAGTTATGTCGGACTTGCACCGACTAAAACCCCATGGTGTTCCACCTTCGTCGCGTATGGCGGGGTTACAGAACGCTTTCACTGCGCAGCCCCGCCTGCGCTGGCCGGCAAGCCAGCCCCTCACTCCAGGGGAGGACATCCCCTCCCACCCCTCCGGGCAGGGCCCGCGCCAGGTTACGGACGCCCACTCCCAGCCTCGGCCTCCTCTGTGGGTGGGAAGCGGACTCCCCGAGTCCGCCCCCAGAGCCATGGGGGCCAGGAGAAACAGCCTGCGGATCTGGTGATAGGCTCCGCCGCCAGCCAATGTTCGGCCGCGGAGGACGGGGAGCGGCGGATCAACCACACTCCACTGGAACCCGCGGCCCCACCGGCCGCATCAGCGGGTCACGACCGCGGAGTCGCGGAGGATAGGGGATGCACTGCCTCCCTCCGCGACTCCGCCTCGGCTTTGCGGATGTGGTGCGTAAGACGGCCTCACTCCGTCCATCCGCACCCGCAGCCCACCGGCACATCCAGGGCGGGCCCAGCTCCAGCCCGCCCGGGCCGGCCTCCCCTCGAGCCGGCCCAGAACTGTAGGCCCGGCCATTTGGAGTTCCTCTTGGCTTCACCGTGGTTAACTCCACACCACGGTTACTAAGCTCCCCGCGCTACGACAAGCGGGAACCCTTCGAGGAGACCTAACCTAGCCTAACCTCTTCAACCTAACCTTTTTTTTTTTTTTTACATGGGAAATGCCTACGCATACCCACCTGCGGGGGCAAGGATGGGTTATGTCCGGACTCGCACCGACTAAAACCCCATGGTGGTCGCCACCAACGCTCGCGAGGGTCGCGGGATCTCCGTAAGGAACGCAGCCGCAACCCCACCTGCGGCTGCCGGATGCGGCCCGTCCGGGGGCGTGCGGAAGATCGCACCCCAGAACCCTCGCGGAACTATCGCGGGCGACGCGACCACGTCGTGCCGTCGTCCTCCTCGGGGTCGCTATTGCTGGACGGTCGGAGCCCCACTCCGATCGTCAGCGACCCGTGGGGCCCGTTGCGGTAGAGGGATCACCGGGAGGGCCGTGACGAGGCGCGCGAGCGCCGCGTCAGCCGTCTTCGAGCAGGATCGGTCCTCTCTCTGTCCGCTCGGCAGCCTCCTTTCGGACCATTACGGTCTCGCAGAGGAGGCTACGGCCCCTCCGCACGCCGATTCCCCGCTGGCATCGCGGCTTTGACTGCTGGCAGGGGACAGGTTCCGTCAATGTGGCCAACCAAGGCCGCCGCTCGGCTTCCCGCAGGGCAAGCAGCAAGCGTGTGCGATGCCGGGAGTCTTGGTCGTTGCCGCCACAGTGGGAAGCAATTCGCCGTCGCATCGCGACCGATCCTACGCAGGTAATCACCGAGCCTTGATGCCCGGTGATCACCTGCCTCAGAATCTGTAGGTGAGTCTTCCTTCTCGTCGCCGCATCCGGGCTTCGAAGACCGGCGGGGTCGCCCGGCGACGCGTTTGCCGCGCATGGTGCTCCTCGGGCCTTGCGCCACGTCTGAATGCGATACGTCGTTCCTGCCGTTTTGCCTCCTCGAGCGCCTCTTCTGGCTCGCCCCCACCCGGCCTGGCGTAGGACGCCGAATTCGGTGATACACCCTCGCGTCCATGTCCGCCAGTAATATCCAGAAGGTGGGAAAGCGGGCCAGGTTGTCACCGCCTCAAACGATACCGTCCGGTATCCTCGGTACGCCCATTATGGCCATCCCTGCATGGACGCTGTAGATTTTCGTCCTACAGCGTCCGGATGGCCAACCTCTTCGCCAGATGGGCGCCCCGTACAAGGCTACGGATCGTACGGCCCAGCGTAGAGGCGGCGGACTTCTCTCCAGTCCCCGAGATTGGGCAGCAGTCTGTGCATCGCCGCTACCCTTTCGATCCGGGGGACCAGGCGCTCGAAATGCTCTTCGAAGCCCCAGCGACTGTCAGAGTGAGGCCTAGGTACTTCATGCCGCCTCTGACCAGACTCACCTACTCGGACGCACGAGTCGGGTGGTTCCCCTGCTGCGCGGCGGCTTATTGGAACCATAGCGCCTCGGTCTTGGTACCTCAATCCCAACTCGTGGACTTTGGCGACGACGATTTCGCCCCAGGCTCGGCGGCTCAGCGGTCCTCTCGAAGAGGTCCCGCTGGCGACCACCAGCGTGTCGTCAGCGTAACGGGCAGCTGACATTAACGCCAGCGGCTGGGAACAGGAGTCGTAGGCGAGATTCCACAGTAACGGGCCAAAACCGACCTGGAGACCCCACGCTGGATCTCCTCGGATCCTCGTACCGTCTCGGTCACGTACAAGATGTACCTGTCGCGCAAAGTAGTCCGCGATCACGCCGTGCAGGTAGGGGGAACACCATGGTGTACAAGTCCCCCCCTTATCGCGTCCCAGGGCAGGAATTAAAGGCGTTGACGATATCAATGTTTATCGCCAACCACGCCGCTTCGGGACACAGCCTGCTCCGACCCAGGAGCGGACGCGCATCACCGCGTCGATGGTGGAACTGCTCCGTCAGGCGAACTGGTTTTCAGCGAGATCGGGACCGACACGCGACAGATGCCCGTTGAGACGGGTGGCAAGATTCTCTCGAATAACTTGCCAGCCTCGTCCAACAGGCATGGCATGGGACGGCCACGCAGAGGAGAATCGGCGACTCTGTCTGCCTTCTTCAGAGGACCATTTGGGCCTCCTTCCGAACCCTAGAGACGAGGGAGTTACGGAGGCAGCTGGTGAACAGCTGCCTCAGCCTGTTGAGGGTAGCCAGACTCAACACCCAGACCCGGCCGGGAATTCCGTCGGGTCCCGGCGCGGTGTTCCGGCCTCTCCAAGCGGCCCACGGCTCGGTCCAACTCCTGTGCGGTCACCCCCATCTCGTCTCTCCACTCCTTTTTGAAAATGGGGGTAGACTGAGGTGACCGGCCCTCGGAAGAGCAGGCTAATCCTCTTCCCAGAGGGCCGGATCGAGTTTCCGTCACCAGGGGCGTCCAAGGACGGAGCTTTCCTAGCACCATCCTATACGGACGCCCCCACGGATCCTCGATTGAGTCCCTCCAGAGCTCTCTCAGGACCGGGATACGGCGTTGCTGATAACTTCCTGCAACGCCTTCGTGGCCGCTCGATACACCTCGTAAAGAGTCTGGCTATCTCCTCACTCAGGCCGCCTCCTTCGGGCTCTGGTGTACTGGCGGCTCCGCAAGCAGATCGCTCGCAGCTCCGCGATCTCTGCCGACCACCAGTACACCGCCCGCGCCCGGGCGACCGGTCAGGGCATGCGACGCGTCACAAATACGCGTCATCGTGTCTGGAACCAGTTCCTTCCACTTCGGATCGGACGGAACCTCTTCATCGCTTTCTGGCCATATTGCAACGTTGACGGCGGCCCCGAGCAAGTCTCCGGTCTAGCCGCTTGAGACACCAACGTCGCGTGTGACTGCCTTCTCCGGATACTGGAGGCATAGTCGGGACAGCGGATTGCAAGATCGAAAATAATGTGGCGGTGGTCGGATGTGTGACCACCTCCTCTGCAACCCGCCAACCCGACAGCATAGCATCGCGGCGGTCGCCCATGGATCCGGCCGGCTCCCCTGCCACCGCACGCACGTGCCACGGACTGATTTGCCAGTCGGAGGTTGATCCAGCCGCCCATTCATCGCCGTCTCTCCCTTCGGACTGGCGCTGGGATTCCCCACGCCCTGGAGTGGGCGTTGAAGTCTCCAGGACAATCGACGGACGAGGAACCTAGCCTAACTAACCTAACCTCCATTGGGGTCCACACGCTGTGGAACCTGCTTAATCCTCTTCTGGAAGAATTGGGGCGGAGGGTATACTGTCAGGCCTTTGCTGATGACGTGGTTTTGATTATCTCGGGGAACAATGCACTGGGGAAGTGCAGCGGAGAGCCGAACCGATTCTCGATTATGTTCGGGGTGGGGTCAAATAGCTAAATTTCGCAGCGACTAAGGCTATGGTAGTGACGAGGAAGCTGAAGTTTGACTCACCACTCCTGACTGACCATGGGCGGTGTGAGGATCGAGCTCTCCAAGAACATCAAGATACTCGGCCTCACGGTGGACGGCGGACTCACGTTCAGCGCACGTACGGAAATGTGTCGGAAGCACCAGAGTCTGTACGTCCAACTGGCGAAGAACCCGCTAAGATCAATGATTGAACCCGAGGTGGATTTAGAACCATTTATGCAGCGGTGGTGGAGCCGACGATCATGTACGCTGCGGGCGCATGAGCGTCAGCGACACTAAAGGTCTGCCAGAAAGCAGCTGGACTCCGTGCAGAGGTTTGTCCAGAAGATTGTGAAATCGTATGGGACCGTCTCCCTGCATTCCAGCCCTGCTGCTAGCCGGATTGCTTCCCCTGGATATAAGGATCCCGGGAAGCGGCCTCTTTAAGTAAAGAGGCATATCGCAACAGTGGTAGAGAGTTCGGGATATGGAGACTAGGACTCCTACGCCGATGCCACATCCTGCCGAAGGCTGGAACTGGACTTCACCTGCATGGGGGACGGTGTGGATTTGCCTACGCAGACGGGCTACCGTCGAATTTACACCGACGGTAGTAAAATCGAGGGAAAGTCAGACGGCACTATCCATTTTGGATAGAGGCGCGGCCGAGAAAATTGCCGAAAACTCAAGCTGGGTGATTGCTGCACCGTCTGCCAGGCGGAATTGCTGGCAATCAATTGAAGCCACCGAGTGGGCACTACGGCGCTTTGCACGGAACTTCAGGGTCTATTGCGACTCAGGTCCGCCCTCCAAGCGGTTATTAACTTGGTTACCGTCCCCTCGCGGTGAAGCACGACAAAACATCTGGCACATTGCGGGGACGTGGGAAGAACATCTCCCTAACATGGGTGAAAGCCCGCACCAGGTTTGGAGGAATGAGGGCGGACGAACTTTGCGAGGCTGCAATTAAGACCAAGGAAGGACCCGACTACGATCGATGCCCTGTCTCGTTCGTCAGAAGCGGTAATCCGTTTGGAGTCGGTTGATGAATGGAACAGGAGGTATCGAAGAGGGTGACACAGCTTCCGTCGCCAAAGCCTTCTTCGGACGTCAGAAGCCTTCAGCGTAATTAGAAACCTGGAGATGGACATCTGTCTGTGCGGGTGTTCAGGCCACGGCGGTTTCTCCGAATAGCGAACCGCTTCAGGTGTAAAGAGAGCCGTCGTGTCTGTGGCGACACCATCAAGGAGGATATCTTGCACCTCCTGGCAGGTGTCCTGTCAACGCAGGGAGGGCTCAATGTTGCGGGGCTACACGGAGTTTTAAAGTAACAATAAATAATCCTAAGGTCCTTATCAGTAGCAGAGATTTTAGCCAGAAATTCCTGCATTTCTGCAAGCGTGTGGCGATGAAAGCTATACGACAAAATAAAACAAAATGAATGTATGAGGATGTTGGTATGTGTGAATATTTAGTTATATATACTGCATAGTAACTAAATTTAGGAGCTTATATATATATTAAGTTTGACTAAGAAGAATATATATAAGAATAGAATACGATGTATACAGAGATAGACTCGACTAAAAATAGTGTAAGTGGATAATGTTAGAAAGAACAAAAGTCCTGGGTTATCATGTCGGGGTAATACATCACAAAGGGCCCAGAAATGAGGGTCACAAAAGAGCCTAACCTAACCTAGCTTATTATCAGGAAATAAAAAAACCTAGCCTAACCTAGCCTAACCTAACCTAACCAGCCAATATCTTCGTGGTATAACGCCTGAGTGTATGTCAGAGTTTGTGTCTTAGTAGTATTTGAGTAGTTAAATCATTTAAAAGTCTTGCAGCGCGCCAACTTTCAGGCCATTTTCTCGTTTTATCAGTTTTTAATTTTCTTAGTTGCATTAATTATATTAGATTTATAAAATTTTTATTTTCGTTAGTTTTCGTGTTGTTTTGGCTCCCGATCAGTAGGTCCTGTATCACAACCGACGAATCAGCCGAAACCTGGAACGAAACGCACAAAATTAGGAAAAAATCACCAAATTTATAGCAAACCGAGGTGTAGTGGTGAAGTCACTATTTTAGGGAATTTGCCAATATCTTCGTGGTATAAGCATATATTATGTCAGGATTTGTGTCTTAAAGTAGTATTTGAATGGTTAAATGTTGAAGTCTTCTTGCGCCGCTTTCGAATATTTTCTCGTTTTATCCAGTTTTTTAAGTTTTCTTAGTTACGTAATTATATTGGGTTATAAAATTTTTATTTTCGTTGAACAGTATTGTTTTTATACGATCGGTAGGTCCCTGTCCACAACCGACGAATCAGCCGAAACCTGGAACAGAAACGCACCAAAATTAGGAAAAAATCACAAATTTATAGCAAACCGAGGTGTAGTGGTGAAGTCCTATTTTAAAGGAATTGCAATATCTTCGTGTTATAACGCCTCGTGTATGTCAAGTTTGTGTCTTAAAGTAGTATTTGGTAGTTAAATCATTTAAAGTCTTCTTGCGCCGCTTTCAGGTATTTTCGGTATCAGTTTTTAAGTTTTCTTAGTTACGTAATTATATTAGATTTATAAAATTTTTGACTCGTTAGTTTTCGTGTTGTTTTTTAACCGATCGGTAGGTCCCTGTCACGCAACCGACGAGATCAGCCGAAACCTGGAACAGAAACGCACAAAATTAGAAAAAATCTGGAATTATAGCAAACCGAGGTGTAGTGGTGAAGTCCTATTTTAAAGATTTGCCAATATCTTCGATGGTATAACGCGATCGATTTGATGTCCCATAGTGCAGATGCGTTCGTCGTCACCAATAATAAGAGTCCTCCGGATATATAGACTCGGTATTGGCATCGTAACGGTATTCTGTGAGATGCGTGGTCGTTCTGTAGCCGGAAACACAAAGTGCATATACTAATTCTAACGAATAAATAATATAAATAAATATGACGCGTGTTCGCGTATCAAAATTGTTGAAAATTTTTACAAGTCCATCGGTACGTGCGTTCGCTCGGTGTATAATATTGAAAAATATATATCCACAAGTCCATATAGTTAATTTGACCTATTGATATTATCGTTTTATAACATTCAGTGGCGAACAGGCGCACGCGATGATCGATTTGACGGCCCATAGTGCAGATGCGTTCGTCGTCACCAACAATAATAGTCTATCCCGGATATATAGATTCGATAAGCGGCATTATGCTGGTATTCTGTGAATGCGTGGTCGTTCTGTAGCCGGAAACATAAAATGCATATACTAATTCTAACGAATAAATAACATAAATAAATATGACGCGCGTGTTCGCGTCAGAAACATTTGAAAATTTTTACAAGTCCACATCGGTACGTGCGTTCGCGTATCGGATTGAAGTTTAATTTTTACAAGTCCATATCGATACCGGTGTACGCGTACAGTTATCTATTACTGGACATCATTGTAATGTTTTCTTCTTTCGTTCATTTGAACTATTTCAAATGTGTCCTTAAATGGTTACGCGTGTTCGCCCGTATCAGGAAACATTTGAAAATTTTTACAAGTCCACATCGGTACGTGCGTTCTCGTATCGATTCAACTGCTAAATATGATATCGAACAAACGATATCTCCGATCGTTCAACAACACGATACGGAGCGAATACGAATATACTATATATATATATATATATATATAGTCCCATAGTGC
>JAGSMU010000401.1:0-30984 GCA_029286865.1 Teinopalpus imperialis
AGATGCGTTCGTCGTCACCAATAATAAGAGTCCTCCGGATATATAGACTCGGTATTGGCATCGTAACGGTATTCTGTGAGATGCGTGGTCGTTCTGTAGCCGGAAACACAAAGTGCATATACTAATTCTAACGAATAAATAATATAAATAAATATGACGCGTGTTCGCGTATCAAAATTGTTGAAAATTTTTACAAGTCCATCGGTACGTGCGTTCGCTCGGTGTATAATATTGAAAAATATATATCCACAAGTCCATATAGTTAATTTGACCTATTGATATTATCGTTTTATAACATTCAGTGGCGAACAGGCGCACGCGATGATCGATTTGACGGCCCATAGTGCAGATGCGTTCGTCGTCACCAACAATAATAGTCTATCCCGGATATATAGATTCGATAAGCGGCATTATGCTGGTATTCTGTGAATGCGTGGTCGTTCTGTAGCCGGAAACATAAAATGCATATACTAATTCTAACGAATAAATAACATAAATAAATATGACGCGCGTGTTCGCGTCAGAAACATTTGAAAATTTTTACAAGTCCACATCGGTACGTGCGTTCGCGTATCGGATTGAAGTTTAATTTTTACAAGTCCATATCGATACCGGTGTACGCGTACAGTTATCTATTACTGGACATCATTGTAATGTTTTCTTCTTTCGTTCATTTGAACTATTTCAAATGTGTCCTTAAATGGTTACGCGTGTTCGCCCGTATCAGGAAACATTTGAAAATTTTTACAAGTCCACATCGGTACGTGCGTTCTCGTATCGATTCAACTGCTAAATATGATATCGAACAAACGATATCTCCGATCGTTCAACAACACGATACGGAGCGAATACGAATATACTATATATATATATATATATATATATATATATCACATATATCGTCATATATAACATCGTCCTCAGACGAATCACCTGGCGTAGGGCTGAGTCGCAACAGATCGCAGCACGACGCTGCTCGAGCACAACACCCCGCCAGGAACGTAAGTCGTCTACAGACTATTCCGAGCTCCGACATCGAACTGAGTTAATTCAGAGCCACGGTGCCGTGGTGCACGTTTAAAACCACCGATAGCACCGCTCCGAATCAAATGGGCCTCGACGTCGCACCGCGGTGCAGCGCGACTAGTAAAGTCACATTGTTTGAGCCTCCGACTCTCGGAGCTCCACGGTGAGCATATCGCGCGGATTCGACTGGGCTGGCTTCGGCCTTAGAGGCGTTCAGGCATAATCCCGCGGATGAGCTTCGCACCACCGGCCATCAGCCGAGTGCATGAACCAAATAATCGAAACTGCGGTTCCTCTCATTGCTGAGCAGTATTACTATCGCAACGACTAGCCATCAGTAGGGTAAAAAACTAACCTGTCTCGACGGTCTAAACCCAGCTCACGTTCCTTTTTGATGGGTGAACAATCAACGCTTGAAAATTTTGCCTTCGCAATGATAGGAAGAGCCGACATCGAAGGATCAAAAGCAACGTCGCTATGAACGCTTGGCCGCCACAAGCCAGTTATCCTGTGGTAACTTTTCTGGCACCTCTTGCTAAAAACTCTTTATACTAAAGGATCGATAGGCCGTGCTTTCATGATCCTATGCGTACTGAACATCTGGATCAAAACCAGCTTTTGCCCTTTTGCTCCGCGAGGTTTCTGTCCTCGCTGAGCGCTTAGGACACCTGCGTTATTCTTTGACAGATCTTGCCGCTGAGTCAAACTCCCCGCCTAGCGGTGTCCTCCGGAACCCGGATCGCGCGGGTTGTGGCGACAGGCGTTGCCGCCACGCCGCCACTCTGCACGCTTGGAACGAAACACCGTGCGCCGCCGATAAAATCGACCGCGCACCGCTTCCGCTAACCGAGTAAGTAATGAAACAATGAAAGTAGTGGTTTTCAGCGACGACCGCGCGAACGATCTCCACTTATGCTACACCTCTCTGTCTCCCTTACAATGCCAGACTAGAGTCAAGCTCAACAGGGTCTTCTTTCCCCGCTGTTCTCCCAAAGCCCGTTCCTTGGCTGTGGTTTCGCTAGATAGTGAATAGGGACGGTAGAATCTCGTTAATCCATTCGCGCGTCACTAAGGTAGATGAAGCGAGGCGTTTGGCTACCTTAAAGAGAGTCATAATAGTTACTCCGCCGTTTACCCGCGCTTTGCTTGAATTTCTTCACGTTGACGTTATTCAGAGCGCTGGGCAGAAATCATTGCGTCAACACCCGCGGGGCCATCGCAATGCTTTGTTTTAATTGAACCAGTCGGATTCCCCTTGTCCGTGCCAGTTCACAGGCTGACCGTTGAACGGCGGTCGTACAGGCGCACGCCTATCGCGCAGAAACGAGGCTGAACGCGACCTTACGTGGAGAAGATCCGCGGAAGGCCGGAACAGGTCCGGATTCAGCCGCACGCCCCGAGACGCACGAGCATCGATGGGCCCGGCACCGGCCGCATCACTTCCGTCAAACCCGTACGCCCCACGGTCCTCAGAGCCAATCCTTATTCGAAGTTACGGATCCAGTTTGCCGACTTCATACCTACATTATTCTATCGACTAGAGGCTCTTCACCTTGGAGACCTGCTGCGGATATGGGTACAGAACCGGCGCGACATCTCCACGTACATCCCTCACCTGAATTTCAGGTCTTAGAGAGTATCCGGACACCGCCGCAAATGCGGTGCTCTTCACCGCGTTCAGACCATATCTCCCTTCTATAAGTTCCATGGAACTCGAACGCTCCGGGCAGAAAACTCTTCCCCGGACCTCGGCGGCGTCTTCAGGCCACTTTAGGTTACCGTCGAACCTCGCTTTGAAACGAGGGAACGATTATTGAAACGGTTCCGCTGCCGGGTTCGGAATAGGAACCGGATTCACTTCGCTCAAGGGCGTTATTTATCGAAATTCGAAAAAACACGCCATCGACGCCAAGATCTCTCCTTGAGCTTAGGATCGACTGACTCATGACAACTACTGTTGCGAAACCATCTCCGTCAGTCCTCCAGGGCCTCGCTGGGTATTTGCTACTACCACCAAGATTGCACCGACGGAGGCTCAGGCGGGCTCGCGCCCAGACCCTTCTGCGCTCTCCGCCGCGCTCGTCTACTCGTTACGGCGTAGTGACGACATGCGTTTCCGCACGTCGCTGTGCCCGTAACGGTGAGTGTATCAGGCAAACGCTTCAGCATCCATTTACAGGGGCTGGTTGCTTCCGGCAGGTGAGTCGTTGCACGCTCCTTAGCGGATTCCGACTCCATGGCCACCGTCCTGCTTTGTCATGGGCGACCAACGCCTTTCATGGTGTCCATAGGCGTTTTTAGGCGCCTTAACACTACGTTTTGGTTCATCCCACAGCGCCAGTTCTGCTTACCAAAATTGGCCCACTTGGCACCGTCGCATCAGATCTCCGGCTTCATCGTTCAGGAAGTGACCGGGCTCTCCTACATTTAGAAGTTTGAGAATGGGTTGAGGTCGTTTCGGCCCCAATGCCTCTAATCATTCGCTTTACCGGATGAGACTGTTCGTCATCGACGCCGGATGGGCAGGACGGGTTGGCGACGTGGGTTTGGATCGGTTACGTCAGAATCGCTACGGTCCTCCATCAGGGTTTCCCCTGGCTTCGACCCTGACCAGGCATAGTTCACCATCTTTCGGGTCCCAGCATCTCTGCTCGAAGCGCGCCTACATTCACGGATTGGAAGCAGAAGACGCCTCAGGGTACGAGAAGGTCGATCAGGACCGACGCTCCATCCTCCTGAGCGCGCGACTAGCTGCCGCCGCCTTCCCCTCGTTGCGCCTTTCAGTTTTAACACAACTCAATGACTCGCACATGCTGGAGCCTCCTTGGTCCGTGTTTCAAGACAGGTCCTGCAGTGCCCGAAACTGAATCATCGCCGACTGAACGCGCACAGTCCGAGACTGCACGGCTGCGACAACAGACGCGCCGCACCGATCCGCACAACAGCAGGACCTCGATGACGTTGTCTTGCGTCGGGCCGGACGCGCTTATGTAAAGTTGCGCGTGCGCGATTCATTATCTTCTACCGTCCGACGGCCGGTCGGCCACCGTCGCGGTTAACCGTCCGCTTTTGACACGGAACAGGTGGGCTACCGGACGGCATAGGCCGACGTCGAACGGAGTCGCGTGTGCGAGAGAGAGAAGTGCACGCCGTCCGCGGACGTCGACGCGCCAGCCCGTGAAGACCGCTACCCGATTAAGGGACGGACTACATCCAGAGCGTGAGCGCGTACGCGGTAGGCGATGAATCTCTCCGTTCGTTCATTCGAGTTTCGCAGGTTTACCCCTGAACGGTTTCACGTACTCTTGAACCTCTCTCTTCAAGTTCTTTCAACTTTCCTCACGGTACTTGTTCGCTATCGGTCTCGCCCGGTAATATTTAGCCAGATGGAGTTTACCACCCACTTAGGGCTGCCTCTCCAAGCAACCCGACTCTTAGGAGAGTCCTCTCGCCGCCGCCCTCGTCGCTACGGGCGCAGCACCCTCTGCGGGAAAACGGCCCCGTTCAAGACGAACGGACAAGAATTATCGACGACGAAAGCGGAAACCTCGAACTTACCCGCATCTTCGCGTTCGATGCGACCGCGGGATTCAGTGCTGGGCTCTTTCCTGTTCGCTCGCCGCTGCTAAAGGAAATCGCTGTTAGTTTCTTTTCCTCCGCTTACTAATATGCTTAAATTCGGCGGGTGATCCTCCCACGATCTGGGGCCAACGGTGATAAAAGTCAGGGGCAGACACGATATAGTCCAGCGCTACGACGACCAATTTGACGCCTTACGCCGTCGCCGCGGGGGCTGACGACGGCGTCGTAACGATCGTAGAGGCGCCTCTCTTCGGACGTCGAGTCCGCCTACTCTCATCGCGGTGAGGATCGAAGCGCGTAATACACACGAACGCACTCTCGAACCCTCTCTCCCGTGCTGTATTATATATACGAACATAAACGACGACTAGTCGTATATCGTCAGAAACGTCGAACGCTCGCAACGTTCACGCCTAAACGTCTCCGTGGGCGGTTAAACCCGCCGGGAACGAGACGGTACGTCACCGTATCGAATCGCGCATGCCCTCTATCGATTGTTACGTCGAAGAGTCGTAGCGTCGATGGGACGCCGCTCGCGTAACGCTTTCGGCATGAAACGTCGCGTACGCGCGTGCGCTCCGACCAACGACAGTCGTGATATCGTTTATCGTATACAAAATATTTAAACGGACCGTGGTAGATGCGCGATGCGCTGTTAGGCTAACATACCATCGTACCGTCCAACGGAACCGTCAATTGTTCGAGATACCGTCGCGCGAGCAGCGTAAGACGAACAGTGTGGTTAATATTTTTAACAGCCGGCCCTCCAGACAGGAGTGGTCCTGGATGGCACTTCCGGACGCGGCGCGTTCGAAATGTCGATGTTCAAATGTGTCCTGCAGTTCCACGCTATGACGCGCGTCAACTGCGTTCTTCGACCCGCGAGCCAAGTGATCCACCGTCAGGGTAATCGTTTTAAATAATGTTGTTGTCTTTACGGGTACGGAAGGATCAGGAGACACGGTTTTGCCGCCGGTTTCCGCCCTGAAAGGTCGTACTATCTTCGGATCAACCGCGCCGCGGGCTGAGATCTCATCCATGCTCGTGAGAGGTTATCCTTCGTAATATTCGTTTATGTTTTTGCTTTTATTTCTTCGCCACAAAGAAAAAAGTATAAAAAAACAAAACGAACAAATCCAAAAGAACGCATGATATCATTAGAAATGTATATGTGACCGTTGGTATTACGGTACTACGGACGTCAACGCGTTTACCATTTTGCATGGCTCGCGTTAACGCCGTGAACATTCTAAACCGCTGGTTTCAGCTTTTGTATAGCGCGCACTCTTTACGGACGGAAACTTTCGATGGCGCGGATTCTTACCATGTCAACGTTCCGTTTGGTGTGTCCCAGTGGGCGCTCGCTTCGACTGCGTCCGGGCGCCATGAAACCGACGGCGCGCGATTGCTTACGCGACATACGTCGCGGCACTAACGACTCGCGTGCTATCATCGAACTACCACCATTACGTTAAGCTGGAATCCGGTGTCTAGGTGTTTCGTCGACGATGTTTACGCTAACGTTAGAACGCACGCACGTATATGTTAAATTGCCAATCTGCTGCGCTCACCGAACGACGGCGGCGGCGGCGGACTATCGTCTGGTGTTTAAACTTTCGTTTATTCGGATTATTTATATTGTAAATATAATATATACGTACGAACGGCGTTCGCGCATATTTATATTACGTTAATGATCCTTCCGCAGGTTCCACGGAAACCTTGTTTACGACTTTTTACTTCCTCTAAATGATCAAGTTTGGTCAACTTCCCAGCAACGCCGACGGCCGTGAAGCCACCGCGTGTCGGTCGAAGACCTCACTAAATCATTCAATGGTGGCGACGGGGCGGTGTGGCGCAAAGAGGCAGGGACGTAATCAACGCGAGCTTATGACTCGCTAGCTTACTAGGAATTCATCAGTTTATGGGGATAATTTAACCCAATCCCAGCACGAAAGGGAGTTTCAGCAGGTTGCCGGGCCTCTAGGCCAGGAGAACATCTGATTCCTTCAGTGTAGCGCGCGTGCATTGGGACATCTAAGGGCATCACAGACCTGTTATTGCTCAATCTCGTGCGGCTCAGAGCCGCCGGTCCCTCTGAAGAGATTTTAATGCGTCGCCGGTGAGTTGCGTGACCGAAGCCACGCACCTAAATGACGACGCCTATTTCTTCAGGCTAGAGTCTCGTTCGTTGCCGGAATTAACCAGACCGTCGCTCCACCAACTAAGAACGGCCATGCACCACCGCCCACCGAATCAAAGAGCTGTTAATCTGTCAATCCTTCCGGTGTCCCGGTACAAGTGAGATTTTACGTGTTAGGTCAGAACTAAGCCGCAGGCTCCACTCTAATTGGTGCCCTTCCGTCAATTCCTTTAAGTTTCAGCTTTACAGCCATACTCCCCGGAGTCAAAATCTTTGGTTTCCCGGAAGCTGCCCGCCGAGCCATCGTAGTAACGTCGGCGGATCCTTCAAATGACATATTTACGGTTAAGAACTACGACGGTATCTGATCGTCTTCGAACCTCCGACTTTCGTTCTTGATTAATGAAAACATTCTTGGCAAATGCTTTCGCTCTGGTCCGTCTTGCGCCGGTCCAAGAATTTCACCTCTAGCGGCGCAATACGAATGCTAATTATCCTATTAATCATTACCTCGGAGTTCTGAAACCAACAAAATAGAACCGAGATCATATTCTATTATTCCATGCACGAAATATTCAAGCAGCATTTTTGGAGCCGCTTTGAGCACTCTAATTTCTTCAAAGTAAAAGTGTCGGCCCATCTCGACACTCAACGAAGAGCACCGCGATAGGATTTTGATATTGAACCGTCGTTTTACCGACGGCTCACCGGCGCGATATGCTCCGCAGACGTGTCCGATATCACCGCGGATGCGGTCACACCGACAGCGCGGCGCACAAATGCAACTTCTGAGCTTTTTAACCGCAGCAATTTTTAGTATACGCTGTGGGCTGGAGTTACCGCGGCTGCTGGCACCAGACTTGCCCACTCAATTTGTTCCTCGTTAAAATATTTAAAGTGTGCTCATTCCGATTACGAGGCCTCGTAGAGTCCCGTATCGTTATTTTCGTCACTACCTCCCGTGCCGGGGTAGATGAATTGCGCGCCTGCTGCCTTCCTTGGATGTGGTAGCGTTTCTCAGGCTCCCTCTCGGAATCGAACCCTGTTCCCCGTTACCCGTGACAGCCATGGTAGTCGCAGAAACTACCATCGAAGTTGATAAGGCAGACGTTGAAAGATGCGTCGCCGGTGCAGGACCGTGCGATCCGGCCGAGGATTATCAGATTCATCCAAAATTAACGACTTCGGACGCAGGCCCTCCGTCGGTGGTTTGATCTA
Organism: Teinopalpus imperialis; assembly: GCA_029286865.1. NCBI lineage: Eukaryota > Metazoa > Arthropoda > Insecta > Lepidoptera > Papilionidae > Teinopalpus > Teinopalpus imperialis. Next base: position 7,970 of record JAGSMU010000401.1, read on the forward strand.
ATAAAAACACTCATCCCATCACTGGTCAGAGTTCTGATTGCATGTATTAGCTCTGGGTACCTGATTATCCATTAACCGGTGAATCTAGGAACCAAAACTGATATATTGACCATTCGCGGTATCGCCTTAATGCGGCTTGCACTGGACATGCATGGCAATCTTTGAGACAAGCATATAACTGCGGCAGGATCAACAGGGAGCTGACAAGACTGATGCGCTTCAGACGTACACGCATCAACGGAGGCGCGCGTCAACAACCCACCACCACCAAGTGCGAAACTAGGTGTGTGGCGTTGCCGCTCGCACGTTAAGCGCGTGAACGGAGCAGACGCTCACACAGCGCAGAGACACGTGCAACGCGATGCTGCAGGCGTAATAAAACCAACTCAGACGCACCAGAAGTACGACGTAAATATTACATGAATGCAGTATTCGGTCTGTTCACGGTAGAGAATGGATATCTCACCACTCGCTACGCGTTCTTCCAGACTTAAGCCGGACTGGAGCATTCGCGTCCGATTCATGGGAACGTTCGACAGCAGAGACTTTGTTTAAATGCTTCTTTATTACAACACGTTTAACACAAACGTTTTCTTGGGTCGTGATAAGCCCCGGTGTTAGAGGATGTATCCGTGAACGAGAATTCAAATCATAGAAGTTACCGTCCCTCGAGGCGCGCCCAGCATGGTGTGGGCGCGCCCTCGGCACGACGATGCGTGATTTAGCGATACTTTAACGACGTGGCGGGAACCAGCTCAGCACGCCGAAAGCAATACGCGTTATTAAACGGACGCTATTGAACGTCTGACCGTGTATAATAGCAGGGACGTCGCCCGGCTGGTTTAATATTTCGACGACATGCACCGCTCGGCGCTTCGTCTAGCTATATGTATGTACGACTGCAGGTATGTGTATCCGCGTAACATCTTTGTCGTGTCAGAAACACGCCGAAGTGATTTATATTAGGTGGTTGTTGCCATTTTTATTGAATAATGTCGGAACTTGACTTCGGGGTTGTGTGTGTGTTTTGTTTTACAATTTATGTAATGCGAACAAAGAAGCCGAAAACCCGCCGGTAAAGAATAAAGAGGAAGAATCAATATCTAATATTATATTCATAAAACCAATTAATTAAATAAATAAAATGTGACGCTGTTTGCGCGTATCAGAAACATTGAAAATTGATAAAAGTCCACATCGCTACCGTGCGTTCGCGTATCGGATTGAAGTTTAATTTTACAAGTCCATATCGATGCGGTGTACGCGTACGGATATATTACTGCATCATTGTAATGTTTTGTTCGTTCGTTCATTTGAACTATTTCCTGTTTCGTGTCCTTAAATGGACACGCGTGTTCCGCAATATCGAAACATTTGAAAGAGTTACACAGTCCACATCGGTGTGTAATATTGAAAAATATATATCACAAGTCCATATAGTTAATTTGACCTATTGATATATTATAATTTTATAACATTCAAAGTGGCGAACAGGCGCACGCATTAGTCGATTGACGGCCCATAGTGCAGATCGTTTCGTCGTCACCAATAAGAGTCCTCGGATATATAGATTCGATAAGCAGCATGATGCTGGTATTCAGTGAGATGCGTGGTCGTTCTGTAGCCAAGTGCAGTATATTGTAACGGAATAAATAACATAAAATAAATGGCGGCGTGTTTCGCGTATCAAGAAACATTTGAAAATTTTTACAAGTCCATCGGTGTGTAATATTGAAAAATATATCACAAGTCCATATAGTTCATTTGACCTATTGATATATTAACATTTTATAACATTCAGAGTGGCAGAGCGCACACAGTTCACCTGACGGTAAATGATTGATTGATTTGATGTCCCATAGTGCTGTAGATGCGTTTACAATCGTCACCAATAATAAGTCCTCGGATATATAGACTCGATAATCAGCATCATGCTGAAAGGTATTCTGTGAGATGCGTGGTCGTTCTGTAGCCGGGAAGCACAAAGTCACTTTTAATTCTAACGAATAAATAATATATAAATAAATATGACGCGTGTTCAGCGTATCAGAAATTGTTGAAAATTTTTACAAGTCCACATCGGTACGTGCGTTCGCGTATCCGGTGTATAATGAAAAATATATATCACAAGTAATACAATTATGTACATTTCAACAAGCCGCCAATACATGAGTGTCGACGTGCACACTGTGCGTGTGATGGTCTATCTAGGATGAAATAAATTTCAATGTTCGTCGAATATATTATCATTTTATAACATTCAGGTGGCGAACAGGCGCACGCATTGATCGATTTGATGTCCCATAGTGCAGATGCGTTCGTCGTCACCAATAATAAGAGTCCTCCGGATATATAGACTCGATAATCAGCATCATGCTGGTATTCTGTATGTGAGATGCGTGGTCGTTCTGTAGCCGGAAACACAAAGTTATATACTATTCTAACGAGATAAATAATATAAATAAATATGACGCGATGTTCATATCAGAACATTTGAAAAGTTTTTGCAAGTCCACATCGGTACGTGCGTTCGCGTATCGATTAATATAATATTGAAAAAATATATCTGAAGTCCATATAGTTAATTTGACCTATTGATATATTATCATTTTATAACATTCAGAGTGGCGAACAGAAACGCATTGATCGTTGACGGCCCATAGTGCAGATGCGTTCGTCGTCATAATAATAATAGTCCTCGGATATAGATTCGATAAGCAGCATTATGCTGGTATTCTGTGAATGCGTGGTCGTTCTGCTTGTAGGAAACGCGGAATACTTATACTAATTCTAACGAATAAATAACATAAATAAATATGACGCGTGTTCGCGTATCGGCTGTTGAAAATTTTTACATCGGTACGTGCGTTCGCGTATCGGATTGAAGTTTAATTTTTACAAGTCCATATCGATACCGGTGTACGCGTACAGTTATCTATTACTGGACATCATTGTAATATTTTCTTCTTTCGTTCATTTGAACTATTTCAAATGTGTCCTTAAATGGACACGCGTGTTCGCGTATCGAAACATTTGAAAATTTTTACAAGTCCACATCGGTACGTACGTTTCTCGTATCGATTCAACTATAAAATATGATATCAGACAAACGATATCTCGATCGTTCAACTTAACACGATACGGAGCGAATACGTATACTATATATATATATATATATATCATATATCGTCCACTATATATAACATCGTCCTCAGACGAATCACCTGGCGTAGGGCTGAGTCTCAACAGATCGCGGCACGACGCTTATACCGAGCACAACACCCGCCAGGAACGTAAAGTCGTCTACAGACTATTCCGAGCTCCGACATCAGACGAGGTTAATTCGAAACCACGGTGCCGTGGTGCACGTTTAAAACCAGTAGCACCGCTCACCGAGATCCAAATGGGCCTCGACGTCGCGCACGGGAGTGCAGCGCGATTCAAAATAAAGTCACATTGTTTAGAGCCTCCGACTCAGGCTCCACAGTGAGCATATCTTGCCGGATTCGACTAGGCTGGCTTCGGTATAGAGGCGTTCAGGCATAATCCCGCGGATGGTAGCTTCGCACCACCGGCCGCTCGGCCAGTGCATGAACCGTGTCGAAACTGGTTCCTCTCGTACTGAGCGGTATTACTATCGCAACGACTAGCCATCGGTAGATGAAACTAACCTGTCTCACGACGGTCTAAACCCAGCTCACGTTCCCTTTGCGATGGGTGAACAATCCAGCGGCACTTGGCGAATTTTTGCTTCGCAATGATAGGAAGAGCCGACATCGAAGGATCAAAGCAACGTCGCTATGAACGCTTGGCCGCCACAGTAGTTATCACTGTGGTAACTTTTCTGGCACCTCTTGCTAAAACTCTTTATATAAAGGATCGATAGGCCGTGCTCGCCAGTCCTATGCGTACTTCTGAACATCTGGATCAAGCCAGCTTTTGCCCTTTTGCTCCGCGCGAGGTTTCTGTCACTCCTTTGAGCTGGCCTTAGGACACCTGCGTTATTCTTTGACAGATGTACCGCCCCAGTCAAACTCCCGCCTGGCAGTGTCCTCGAACCGGATCACGCGGGGTTATTACGGCGACGGGCGTTGCCGCCACGCCGCCCTCTGCACGCTTGGAGACGAAACACCGTGCGCCCGCCGATAAAATCGACCGCGCACCGCTTCCTTAACCAGGTAAGTAATGAAACAATGAAAGTAGTGGTTTTTCAGCGACGACCGCGCGGGTGATCTCCACTTATGCTTCACACCTCCTGTGTCTCCTTACAATGCCAGACTAAGTCAAGCTCAACAGGGTCTTCTTTCCCCGCTGATTCTCCCAAGCCCGTTCCCTTGGCTGTGGTTTCGCTAGATAATGAATGGGGACAGTGGGAATCTCGTTAATCCATTCATGCGCGTCACTAATTAGATGACAGACTTGTTGCTACCTTAAGAGTCATAGTTACTCCCGCCGTTTACCCGCGCTTGCTTGAATTTCTTCACGTTGACATTCAGAGCACTGGGCAGAAATCACATTGCGTCAACACCCGCGGGAACCATCGCAATACTTTGTTTCCAATTAGACAGTCAGTTCCCCTTGTCCGTGCCAGTTCTGAACTGACCGTTGAACGGCGGTCGTACAGGCTATCGCGCAGAGCAAGAACAGACGCGACCTTACGGGCTGGAAGATCCGCGGAAGGCCGAACGCGGGTCGGATTCAGCCCTTACGCCCCGAGACGCGAGGCATCGACCAGGCCCGGCTTTATTGCATCCGCTCCCGTCCAAATTGACACGCCCGGTCCTCAGAGCTGATCCTTATTCGAAGTTACGGATCAGTTGCCGACTTCCCTTACCTGCATTATTCTATCGACTAGAGGCTCTTCACCTTGGGAGACCTGCTGCGGATATGGGTACGAACCGGCGCGACATCTCCACGTACATCCCTCACCTGAATTTTCAAAGGTCCGCAGGGGAGATATCGGACACCGCCGCAAATACGGTGCTCTTCGCGTTGAACCATATCTCCCTTCTATAGGATTCATGGAACTCGAACGCTCAGGCAGAAGAAAACTCTTCGGACCCTCGGCGGCGTCTTCCGGAAGGCCACTTTGGGTTACCCGTCGAACACTCGCTTTGAAACGGGGAACGATTATTGAAACAGTTCCGCTGCCGGGTTTCGGAATAGGAACCGGATTCCCTTTCGCTCAAAGGGCGTTATTTATCCCGAAATTCGAAAAGCACGCCACATCGACATAAAGATCTCTCCTTGAGCTTAGGATCGACGGCTCATGACAGCTACTGTTCGCATGAAACCCTTCTCCACGTCAGTCCTCAGGGCCTCGCTGGATGTTGCCTACTACCACCAAGATCTGCCGACGGGCTCCCAGGCGAAGACTCGCGCCCAGACCATCTGCGCTCTCCGCCGCGCTCGTCCTACTCGTTACGGCGTAATGACGACATATTACGTTTCCGCGTCGCTATTGCCCGTAACGGTAGTGCTATAGGCAAAACGCTTCAGCGCCATCCATTTTCAGGGCTGGTTGCTTTGAAGCGGGTGAGTCGTTGCACACTCCTTAGCCAGTTCCAGAGCTTCCCATGGCCACCGTCCTGCTGTCATGAACGACCAGCGCCTTTTCATGGTCCATGAGGCGTTTTTAGGCGCCTTAACACTGCGATTTGGTTCATCCCACAGCGCCAGTTCTGCTTACCAAAATTGTTACTTAGCGCCGTCATCAGATCTCCGGCTTCATCGTTCGAAAGGTGGCCGGAGCTCTCACCATTTAAAGTTTGAGAATAGGTTGGTCGTTTCGGCCCAATGCCTCTAATCATTCGCTTTACCGGATGAGACTGTTCGTCATCGACGCCAGCTATCTGAAACTTCGGACGGAACCAGCTGCTAGATGGTTCGATTAGTCTTCGCCCTATACCCAGTTCCGACGATCGATTTGCGTCAGAATCCTTTACGGTCCTCCATCAGGGTTTCCTGACTTCGACCTGACCAGGCATAGTTCACCGTCTTTCCGGGTCCCAGCATCTCTGCTCAGAGCGCGCCTACATTCACGGATTGAAGCAAGAGACGCCTCGGGATGCGAGGTCGTCGAGACAAACGCTCCATCCTCCCTGAGCGCGCGACGCCTTCCTCGTTGCGCCTTTCAGTTTAACACAACTCAATGACTCGCACATGCTGAACTCCTTAGTCCGTGTTTCAAGACGGGTCCTGCGAGTGCCGAAACTGAATCATCGCCGACTGAGACCTTGCACGGTCGAGACTGCACAGCTGCGACAACAGACGCGCCGCACACCGATCCGCACAACGGCAGGACCTCGATGACGACGTTATCAAAATTCGGGCCGGACAGCGCTTATGTAAGTTGCGCGTGCGCGATTCGTGTCTTCTACCGTCCGACGGCCGGTCGGCCACCGTCGCGGTCAACCGTCCCGCTTTGACACGGAACGGGTGGGCTACCGGACGGCGCTTAGGCCGACATCGTTTCAGGTCGCGATGCATTACTGAGGAGAGAAGTGCGCGCCGTCCGCGGACGTCGACGCCGCCCGGCCCGTGAAGACCGCTACCCGATTAAGGGACGGACTTACATCAGGCGTAGTACGCCGCCGGAGTGACGATGAATCTCTCCGTTCGTTCATTCGAGTTTCGCAGGTTTACCCTGAACGGTTTCACGTACTCTTGAACTCTCTCTTCAAAGTTCTTTTTCAGCTTTCCCTCACGGTACTTGTTCGCTATCCCGGTCTCGCGGTAATATTGGCATAGATGGGTTACCACCCTTAGGGCTGCCTCTCAAAGCAACCCGACTCTTGGGAGAGTCCCTCTCGCCGCCGCCCTCCGTCGCTTCACGGGCCTGGCACCCTCTGCGGGAAAACGGCCCCGTTCAGAGACGAACGGACAAATTATCGACGACGAGAAAGCGGAACCTCCCGAACACCACATCTCCGCCGTTCGATACGACCGCGGGATTCAGCTGGAGAAACTCTTTCCTGTTCGCTCGCCGCTACTAAGGAAATATTGTTAGTTTCTTTTCCTCCGCTTACTAATGGCAATTCGGCGGGTGATCCTCCTGATCACAGAGGCCAACGATAAAATCGAGGCAGACACGATATCCGTCAGCGCCGACGACCGAACGACGCCTTACGCCGTCGCCGCGGGGGCTGACGACGGCGTCGTAACGATCGTAGAGGCGCCCTCTTCGGTAATCGAGTCCGCCTACTCATCGCGAGTGAGGATCCGAAGCGCGTAAAGCGATACGCACGAAACGCACTCTCGAACCACTCTCTCGTACTGTATTATATATGCGAACATAGCGACGACTGGTCGTATATCGTCGAAACGTCGAACGCATCGCAACGTTCACGCCTAAACGTCTCCGTGGGCGGTTAAACCCGCCGGGAACGAGACGGTACGTCACCGTATCGAATCGCGCATGCCTCTATCGATTGTTACGTCGAAGAGTCGGCGCGTCGATGGAACGCCGCTCGCGTAACGCTTTTCGGCATGAAACGTCGCGTACGTAGCGATACGCTCCGACCAACACGACGGTCGTGATATCGTTTATCGTATACAAAATATTTAAACGGACCGTGGTAGATGCACGCGTGCGCTGTTGAGCTAACATGCCATCGTACCGTCAACGGAACCGTCGGTGTTCGAGGATACCGTCGCGCGAGCAACGTAAGACGAACGAATTATCAGTTAATATTTTTAACAGCCGGCCCTCAGACAGGGTGGTCCTGGATATTTTCCACGGACCGCAATGTGCGTTCGAAATGTCGATGTTCAAATGTGTCACCAGTTCACACTATGACGCGCAGTTAACTGCGTTCTTCATCGACCGCAGCCAAGTGATCCACCGTCCAGGGTAATCGTTTAAAATAATGTTGTTGTCTTTACGGGTTACGGAAGGATCGGGAGACACAGTTTTACCCGCCGGTTTCCGCCTGAAAAGGTCATATATCTTCCGGATCAACCGCGCCGCGGGCACAGATCCATCCATGCCTCGTGAGGTTATCCTTCGTAATATTCGTTTATGTTTTTTGCTTTTATTTCTTCATACAAAGAAAAAAGTATAAAACAAAACGAACGGAAAAGAAAAATTAAAAGAACATGATATCATTAAATCATATATGTGACCGTTGGTATTACGGTACTACGGACGTCAACGCGATTTACCATTTTACATGGCTCGCGTTAACGCCGTGAACATTCCTAAGCCGCTGGATTTCGCTTTTGTATAGCGCGCACTCTTTACGGACCGAAAACTCGATGGCGCGGATTCTTACCATGTCAACGTTCCGTTTGGTGTGTCCCCAGTGGGCGCTCGCTTCGACCGTCCGGAGCGCCGCGCGTCAGACCGACGGCGCGATTTAGCACGCGACACATACGTCGCGGCGCGCAACGACTCGCGCGTCACTATCATCGAACTACACCGTACACGATTAGCTGGGTCGGTGTCTAGGTGTTTCGTCGACGATGTTTACGCTAACGTTAGAACGCGCACGCGTATATTGCGCGTGCCAATCGCGCGCTCACGGAGCGACAGCGGCGGCTGGCGGATATCGTCGCAATTGTTTAAACTTTCGTTTATTCGGATTATTTTTATATTGTAAATATAATATATGCGATACGAACGGCGTTCGCACATATTTATTACGTTAATGATCCTTCCCGCAGGTTCCCTACGGAAACATTTGACTTTTACTTCCTCTAAATGATCAAGTTTGGTCAACTTCAACGCCGACGACCGTGAAGCCACCGCGTGTCGGTCGAAGACCACTAAATCATTCAATCGGTAGTAGCGACGGGCGGTGTGTACAAAGGGTGGGACGTAATCAACGCGAGCTTATGACTCGCGCTTACTAGAATTCCTCGTTTATGGGGATAATTACAGAGCCCAATCCCCAGCGCGAAGGAGTTTCAGCAGGTTGCCAGGCCTCTAGGCCAGGGAGAACATGCTGATTCCTTCAGTGTAGCGCGCGTGCGACCCAGGACATCTAGGGCATCACAGACCTGTTGTGCTCAATCTCGTGCGGCTCGAAGCCGCCAGTCCTCTAGAAGAATTTTATTACGTCGCCAGTGAGTTTGCGTGACCGAAGCCACGCTTTTCAAATGACGGCACTTATTTAGCAGGCTAGAGTCGTTCGTTACCGGAATTAACCAGACAAAATCGCTCCACCAACTAAGAACGACCGTGCACCACCACCCGCAGTCAAAGAAAGGCTGTTAATCTGTCGAAGTCGCTTCCCGGTGTCGGGAGCCTGGTGAGATTTCCCGTGTTAGTCAAATTAAGCCGCAGGCTCCACTCCTGGTGCCCTTCAAATCAATTCCTTTAGGATTTCAGCTTTGCAACCATACTCCCAGGTCAAAATCTTTAGTTTCCCGGAAGCTGCCGCCGAGCCATCGTAGTAACGTCAGCGGATCGCTGAATGAACTTGCATATTTACGGTTAAGAACTAGGGGCGGTATCTAATCGCCTTCAGACCTCTAACTTTCGTTCTTGATTGATGAAAACACCTTTGGCAATCTTTCTTGATGTTCGTACTGCGACGGTCGAAATTTCACCTCTAACGTCGTACAGATACTGAATTATCCCTATTAATCATTACCTCGGAGTTCTGAAAACCAACAAAATGAACCGAGATCATATTCTATTATTCCATGCACGAAATATTCAAAGCAGCATTTGAGCCCACTTTGAGCACTCTAATTTGTTCAAAAGTAAAATTATCGTATCCTCGACACTCAACGAAGAGCACCGCGATAAGTTTTGATATTGAACCGTCGTTTTACCGACGGCTCACCGACGATATGCTCCGCGAACGTGTCGAGTATCACCGCGGATGCGGTGCACCATTAACGCGGCGCACAATCTAACTACGAGCTTTTAACCGCAACAATTTTGGTATACGCTGTGGGCTGGAGTTACCTGGCTGCTGGCGCAGACTTGCCTCAATTTGTTCCTCGTTAAAATATTTAAAGTGTACTCATTCGATTACGGGGCCTCGTGGAGTCCCGTATCGTTATTTTCGTCACTGCCTCCCCGTGCCGGGGAGTGGGTAATTGCGCGCCTGCTGCCTTCCTTGGATGTGGTAGCGTTTCTCAGGCTCCTCGCCGGAATCGACCTGATTCACGTTACCCGTGACAACCATGGTAGTCGCAAAACTTCATCGAAAGTTGATAAAGAACAGACATTTGAAAGATGCGTCGCCGGTGCAGGACCGATGCGATCGGCAAAGAATTATCAGATTAATCAAAATTAATAACGACTTCCGGACGAGGCCCTCCGTCGGTGTTTGATCAATAAAGCATCATCCCATCACTGGTCAGGTTCTGATTGCATGTATTGGCTCTAAATTACCACAGTTATCCAAGTAACCGAGGTGAATCTAAGGAACCAAAACTGATATATTGAAGGCCATTCGCGGTATCGCCTTAATACGGCTTGCACTGAGACATGCATGGCTTAATCTTTGAAGGACAAACATATAACTACTGGCAGGATCAACCAGGGGCGGCAAAGACGTGCGCTTCGAACGTACACCGCATCAACAAGCGCGCGTACAACCCACCGCAAGTGCGAAACTGGGTGTGTGGCGTTATATCGCCACGTCAACCGCCGTGAATTGAGCGACAAATCTCACCTGGCCATGAACGTGCAACGCGATGCGCGAGCGTAATCAAAACAACTCAGACGCACCGGTGACCGTATAATGCATGAATACGTATTCGGTCTGTTCACGGTAGAGAATGGATATCTCACCACTCATACGCGTTCTTCCAGACTTACTGTGGACGGAGCATTCGCGTCGATTCATGAGAACGTTCGACAGCAACGCTGTTCGTCGCCACTTTATTACAGCACGTTTAACAAACGTTTTCTTGGGTCGTGATAGCCCGGTGTTAGAGATCATATCCGTGAACGAGGAATTTGGAAATCATAAGTTACCGTCCACTCAGGCGCGCCCTTTATGGTGAGGCCGCGCGCGCCCTCCGGCTTGACGTGCGTGATTAGCGATACTTTAACGACGTGGCGAACAAAGCTCATACGCCGAAGCAATGCGTTATTAAACCGGACGCTATTGAACGTCGATACCGTGTATAATAACGGAGACGTCATGACACAGTTTAATATTTCGACGACGTACCGCTCGGCTTCGTCTAATATATGTATGTACGACTGCAGGTATGTGTATCCGCGTAACATCTTTGTCGTGTCGAAACGCATGAAGTGATTTATATTAGATTGGTTGTTATATATTTTTATTGAATAATGTCCCCGGAACTTGACTGAGGTTGTGTGTGTGTGTGTTTTTTTTTGTTTTACAATTTTATGTATTTTGAACAAGCAAAACCATGGAAATAAAGAATAAAGGTAATCAATATCTAATATTATATTCATAAACCAATTAATTAAATAAATAAATATGACGCGTGTTCGCGTATCGAAACATTGAAAATTATTACAAGTCCACATCGGTACGTGCGTTCGCGTATCCAGTTGAAATTTAATTTTTTACAAGTTCATATCGATACCGGTGTGCGCGTACAGATATCTATTACTGCACATCATTGTAATGTTTTGTTCGTTCGTTCATTTGAACTATTTCCTGTTTCGTGTCCTTAAATGGACACGCGTGTCACGTATCGAACATTTGAAAATTTTACAAGTCACATCGGTGTGTAATATTGAAAAAATATATATCACAAGTCCATATAGTTAATTTGACCTATTGATATATTATAATTTTATAACATTCAAAGTGGCGAATTGAGCGCGCGCATTGATCGATTTGACGGCCCATAGTGCAGATGGATTCGTCGTCACCAATAATAAGAGTCCTCGGATATATAGATTCGATAAGCAGCATGATGCTGGTATTCAGTGAGATGCGTGGTCGTTCTGTAGCCAAACACAAAGTGCGAAATTATAATTTAATACCTTACGAATAAATAACATGAAATATAAATATGACGCGTGTTCGCGTATCAAACATTACGAAGAATTTTTACAAGTCACATCGGTTATTGTAATATTGAAAAAATATATCACAAGTCCATATAGTTCATTTGACCTATTGATATATTTAGCATTTTATAACATTCAGGTGGCGAACGAGGCGCACACAGTTCACCTGACGGTAAATGATTGATTGATTTGATCCCATAGTGCGAAGATGCGTTCGTCGTCGCCAACCAATAAGAGTCCTCGGATATATAGACTCGATAATCAGCATCATGCTGGTATTCTGTGAATGCGTGGTCGTTCTGTAGCCGGAAGCACAAAGAGATGCATATACTAATTCTAACGAATAAATAATAAATAAAATATGACGCGTGTTTGTTCGCGTATCAGAGGCTGTTGAAAATTTTACAAAGTCCACATCCGGTACGTGCGTTCGCGTATCGGTGTATATCAATGAAAATATATATCACAAGTGTATACAATTATGTACATTTCAACAAAAACCGCCAATACATGAGTGTCGGCGTGCACACTGTGCGTGTGATGAATCTATCTAGGATGAAATAAATTTCAATGTTCGTCGAATATATTATCGTTTTTATAGCCCGGTCAGAGTGGCGAACGAGCGCACGCGATGATCGATTGATGTCATAGTGCAGATGCGTTCGTCGTCACCAATAATAAGAGTCCTCGGATATATAGACTCGATAATCAGCATCATGCTGGTATTCTGTGGATGCGTGGTCGTTCTGTAGCCGGAAACACAAAGAATTACTTATACCTAGTTACAACGATAAATAATATAAATAAATATGACGCGTGTTCGTATCAGAGGCTGTTGAAAATTTTTTACAAGTCCACATCGGTGCGTGCGTTCGCGTATCGGTGTATAATATTAATATATATCACAAAGTCATATAGTTAATTTGACCTATTGATATATTATCATTTTATAACATTCAGGTGGCGAACGAGCGCACGCATTGGAATGATTGACGGCCCATGGTGCGGAATGCGTTCGTCGTCACCATCAATAATAGTCCTCCGGATATATAGATTCGATAAACGGCGTATGCTTGGTATTCTGTGAAGATGCGTGGTCGTTCTGTGGCAAAGGCTTATAAAGATGCATATACTAATTCCTAACGAATAAATAACATAAATAAATATGACGCGTGTTCGCGTATCAGAAACATTGAAAATTTTTACAAAAGTCCCGCATCGGTACGTGCGTTCGCGTATCGGATTGATTTAATTTTTACAAGTCCATATCGATACCGGTGTACGCGTACAGTTATCTATTACTGGACATCATTGTAATGTTTTTCTTCTTTCTCATTTTGAACTATTTCAAATGTGTCGCTTAAATGGACACGCGTGTTCGCCGTATCGAAACATTTGAAAGTTTTACAGAATCCACATCGGTACGTGCGTTCTCGTATCGATTCAACTATAAAATATGATATCGAACAAACGGTATCTCTCCGATCGTTCAACAACACGATACGGAGCGAATACGAATATACTATATATATATATATATATATATCACATATATCGTCACTTCATATATAACATCGTCCTCAGACGAATCACCTGGCGTAGGGCTGAGTCTCCAACAGATCGCAGCACGACGCTGCCTCTGACACAACACCCGCCAGAACGTAAAGTCGTCTACAGACTATTCCGGCTCCGACATCGAACTGAGTTAATTCCGAAACCACGGTGCCGTGGTGCGTTTAAAACCGATAGCACCGCTCACCGAGATCCAAATGGGCCTCGACGTCGCACCGCACGAGTGCAGCGCGACTAGTAAAGGTCACATTGTTTAGAGCCTCCCGACTCTCGGGCTCCACAGTGAGCATATCCTTGCCGGATTCGACTAGGCTGGCTTCGGCCTTAGAGGCGTTCAGGCATAATCCCGCGGATGGTGGCTTCGCACCACTGACCGCTCGGCCGAGTGCATGAACCAAATGTCCGAAGCAGTTCCTCTCGTACTGAGCAGTATTATATCGCAACGAAGCTAGCCATCAGTAGGGTAAAACTTAACCTGTCTCACGACGGTCTAAGCCAGCTCGTTCCTTTTGATGGGTGAACAATCCAGCAGCAGCGAATTTTGCTTCGCAATGATAGGAAGAGCCGACATCGAAGGATCAAAAGCAACGTCATACCAGACGCTTGGCCGCCACAAGCCAGTTATCCTGTGGTAACTTTTCTGGCACCTCTTGCTTTAAAACTCTTTATGCTAAGGATCGATAGGCCGTGCTTTCATGATCTATGCGTACTGAACATCTGGATCAAACCAGCTTTGCCCTTTGCTCCACGCCTTGAGGTTTCTGTCCTCGCTGGGCTGACCTTAGGACACCGTTATTCTTTGACAGATGTACCGCCCCAGTCAAACTCCCGCCACAACGATCATCGAACCGGATCACGCGGGAGTTGTACGGCGACGGGCGTTGCCGCCGCGCCACTCTGCCACGCTTGGAACGAAACACCGTGCGCCCGCCGATAAAATCGACCGCGCCGCTCCGCTAATCAGGTAAGTAATGAGACAATGAAAGTAGTGGTTTTCAGCGACGACCGCGCGAACGATCTCCCACTTATGCTACACCTCTCATGTCTCCTTACAATGCCAGACTAGAGTCAAGCTCAGCAGGATCTTCTTTTCCCGCTGATTCTCCCAAGCCCGTTCCCTTGGCTGTGGTTTTCGCTAGATAGTAGATAGGGACACAGCGGTGAGGTCGTTAATCCATTCATGCGCGTCACTGAATTAAGATGACGGGAATTTGGCTACCTTGAGAGAGTCATAGTTACTCCCGCCGTTTACCCGCGCTTGCTGAATTTCTTCGTTGACATTCCAGGCACTGGGCAGAAATCACATTGCGTCAACACCGCGAGGGGCCATCGCAATGCTTTGTTTTAATTAGACGGTCAGTTCCCTTGTCCGTGCCAGTTCTGAGCTGACCGTTGAACGGCGGTCGTACGAGCGCGCGCCTATCGCGCAAGAAACGAAACAGACGCGACCTTACGGCTGCAGGAAGATCGCGGAAGGCCGGAACATGGTCGGATTCATGCCGCCCGAGACGCTGAGCATCGACCAGGCCGGCACGGCCATCGCTTCCGTCAAACCCGACACGCCCGGTCCTCGGAGCCAATCCTTATTCCGAAGTTACGGATCCAATTTGCCGGCTTCCCACTTACCATTATTCTATCGACTGGGGCTCTTCACCTTGAGACCTGCTGCGGATATGGGTACGAACCGGCGCGACATCTCCACGCCCTCCCTCACCTGAATTTTCAAGGTCCGCAGAGTATCGGACTGCCACCGCAAATGCGGTACGCTCTTCGTTCAGACCATATCTCCCTTCTATAGAGTTCCATGGAACTCGAACGCTCAGGCAGAAAAGAAACTCTTCCCGGACCCTCGGCGGCGTCTTCAGGCCACTTTGGGTTACCGTCGAACACTCGCTTTGAAACGGGGAACGATTATTGAAACGGTTCCGCTGCCGGGTTCGGAATAGGAACGGATTCCCTTTCGCTCAAAGGGCATTTGTTATCAAAATTCGAAAAACACGCCACATCGACAAGATCTATCGCCAGGCTTAGGATCAAACTGACTCGCGAGCAACTACTGTTCACGCGAAACCCTTCTCAAATCAGTCCTCAGGGCCTCATGGTATTTGCTACTACCAAGATCTGCACCGACCCAGGCTCCAAGGCGGAGCTCGCTTGAACCCTTCTGCGCTCTCCGCCGCGCTCGTCCTACTCGTTACGGCGTAATGACGACATACGTTTCCATACGTCGCGCTATTGCCGTAACGGTAGTGTATAGACAAAACGCTTCCAGCGCCATCCATTTTCAGGGCTGGATTTGCTTCGGCGGGCGGTGGTGCGCCATAGCGGATTCCGACTTCCGTAGCCACCGTCCTGCTGTCGCCAGAGCGACCAACGCCTTTCATGGTGTCCCATGAGCGTTTTTTAGGCGCCTTAACACTACGTTTGGTTCATCCCACAGCGCCAGTTCTGCTTACCCAAGAGTGGCCCTTGGCACCGTCATCAGATCTCCGGCTTCATCGTTCCGGTAAGCCAGAATCTCATTTAAAGAGTTTGAGAATGGGTTGAGTCGTTTCGGCCCAAATGCCTCTAATCATTCCTTTACCGGATGAGACTGTTCGTCATCGACGCCAGCAGCTATCTGAAACCGGACGGAACCAGCTGCTAGATGGTTCGATTAGTCTTTCGCCCTATACCCAGTTCCGACGATCGATTTGCACGTCAGAATCGCTACGATTATCCATCAGGGTTTCACGACTTCGACTGACGGGCGCGTTCACCATCTTTCCAGTTACATCTCTGCTCAGGCGCTACATTCACGGATTAGAACGAGACGCCTCGGGGTGCGAGTCGATCGGACCGGCTCAATATCTGAAGCGCGCATTAGCGCCGCGCCTTCACCTCGTTGCGCCTTTCGGTTTTGAACACGGCTCAATGACTCGCACACATGCTGAACTCGCTTGGTCCGTGTTTCCGAGACGGGTCCTGCGAGGTGCCCGAAACTGAATCATCGCCGACTGGGGCGCGTTCGAGACTGCGCGAGCTGCGACAACAGGCCCGCGCCACCGATGTCCGCTGGCAGCAGGACCTCGATAACGACGTTGTCTTGCGTCCGGGCCGGACGCGCTATGTAAGTTGCGCGTGCGCGATTCGATAATCTTCTACCGTCCGACGGCCGGGCAAATACCAAATCGCAGTCCAACCGTCCGCTTTTGACACGGAACGAATTGGGCCACCGGACGGCGCTTAGACTTCAAGCGTCGAACGGGTCGCGATGCATTACTGAGAGAAGTGCACGCCGTCGCGGACGTCGACGCGCCCGGCCGTGAACCGCTACCCGATTAGGGACGGACTACATCAGGCGTGAGCGCGTACGCCGCGGGTGACGATGAATCTCCGTTCGTTCATTCGAGTTTCGCAGGTTTACCCTGAACGCGGTTTCACGTGCTCTTGAACTCTCTCTTCAAAGTTCTTTCAACTTTCCTCACGGTACTTGTTCGCTATCGGTCTCGCGGTAATATTTGGCCTTAGATGGGTTACCACCCACTTGGGGCTGCTGCTCTCAAGCAGCCCGACTCTTAGGAGAGTCCCTCTCGCCGCCGCCCTCCGTCGCTACGGGCCCGCCAGCACCCTCTGCGGGGAAAACGGCCCGTTCAAGACGAACTTGGATAGGGAGTATCGACGACGAGAAAGCCGGAACCTCCCGAACACCACATCTCCGCGTTCGATGCGACCGCGGGATTCGATCTTTAATCTTTTCCTGTTCGCTCGCCGCTTTACTAAGGAAATCCTTGTTAGTTTCTTTTCCTCCGCTTACTAATATGCTTAAATTCGGCGGGTGATCCTCCCTGATCTGGGGCCAACGATAAAATCGAGGCAGACACACGATATCCGTCAACCGACTGACCGAACGACGCCTACGCCGTCGCCGCGGGGGCTGACGACGGCGTCATGGACGGTCGTAGAGCACCTTCGGACCATCGAGTCCGCCTACTCATCGCGAGTGAGGATCGAAGCGCGTAAAGCGATACGAACACTCTCAGACTCTCTCTCCCGTACTGTATTATATATGCGAACATAAACGACGACTAGTCGTATATCGTCGAAACGTCGAACGCGCTCGCAACGTTCGCCTAAACGTCTCCGTGGGCGGTTAAACCCGCCGGGAACGAGACCGGTACGTCACCGTATCAATCGCGCATGCCCTCTATCGATTGTTACGTCGAAGAGTCGCGCGTCGTGGGACGCCAACTCGTAACGCTTCAGCATGAAGCGTCGCGTACGCGCGTGCGCTCCGACCAACGACAGTCATTGATATCGTTTTATCGTATTACAAAATATTTAAACGGACCGTGGTAGATACGCGATGCGCTGTTAGGCTAACATACCATCATTACCGTCCAACGGAACAAATCAATTCGAGATACCGTCGCGCGAGCAACGTAAGACGAACAGTGTGGTTAATATTTTTTAACAGCCGGCCCCTCAGACGGGAGTGGTCTGGATGTTTTTCCACGGACCGCAATGTGCGTTCGAAATGTCGATGTTCAAATGTGTCTGCAGTTCACTGTGACGCGCAGTTAACTGCGTTCTTCATCGACCCGCGGGCCAAGTGATCCACCGTCAGGGTAATCGTTTTAAATAATGTTGTTGTCTTTACGGTACGGAAGGATCAGGGAACACGGTTTTACCCGCCGGTTTCCGCCCTGAAAGGTCGTACTATCTTCGGATCAACCGCGCCGCGAGCGCGAAGATCCTAAATATCCATGCACCTCGTGAGAGGTTCATCCTTCGTAATATTCGTTTATGTTTTGCTTTTTTATTTCTTCATACAAAGAAAAAAGTATAAAAACTCAAAACGAACGGAAAAGAAAAATCCAAAAAGAACATGATATCATTAGAAATGTATATGACCGTTGGTATTACGGTACTACGGACGTCAACGCGGTTACCATTTTACATGGCTCGCCACGTTAACGCCGTGAACATTCTAAACCGCTGGATTTCGCTTTTGTATAGCGCGCACTCTTACGGACCAGAGCTCGATGGCGCGGATTCTTACCATGTCAACGTTCGTTTGGTGTGATCCCCAGTGGGCGCTCGCTTCGACCGTTCGGAGCGCCGCGCGTCAAACCGACGGCGCGCGGTTAACACGCGACACATACGTCGCGGCACTTTAACATTTCGCGCGTCATATCATCCAGCGGGCTTCACCGTACACGATTAGCTAGGTCGGTGTCTGGAGTCTTTCGTCGACGATGTTTACGCTAACGTTAGAACGCACGCGCGTATATGTGCGCGTGCCAATCGCGCGCTCACGGAACGACAGCGGCGGCGGCAGTTTATCGTCGCAATTGTTTAAGCTTTCGTTTATTCAGTTATTTTATGTTGTAAATATAATATATGCGTACGAACGTTCGCGCATATTTATATTACGTTAATGATCCTTCCGGTTCCCTACGGAAACCTTGTTACGACTTTACTTCCTCTAAATGATCAGTTTGGTCAACTTCCCAGCAACGCCGACGGCCCGTGAGCCACCGCGTGTCAGTCGAAGACCTCACTAAATCATTCAATCGGTAGTAGCGACGGGCGGTGTGTACAAGGGCAGGGACGTAATCAACGCGAGCTTATGACTCGCGCTTAGAATTCCTCGTTTATGGGGACGGTGCAAACCCAATCCCCAGCGCGAAGGAGTTTCAACGGGTTGCCAGGCCTCTAGGCCAGGAGGAGAACATGCTGATTCCTTCAATTAGCGCGCGTGCAACCCAGGACATCTAAAGGGCATCACAGACCTGTTATTGCTCAATCTCGGCTCGAAGCCATCGGTCCCTAAGAAGAATTTTAATACGTCGCCAGTGAGTTGCGTGACCGAAGCCACGCACACCTAAGAAATGACGACGCCTATTCGCAGGCTAGAGTCTCGTTCGTTACCGGAATTAACAGACAAATCGCTCACCAACTAAGAACGGCCATGCACCACCGCCCACCGAATCAAGAAAAGGCTGTTAATCTGTCAATCCTTCCGGTGTCCGGGCCTGGTGAGATTTCCGTGTTAGTCAATTAAACCGCAGGCTCCACTCCTGGTGCTGATCGAATCCTTTAAGTTTCCAGCTTTGCAGCCATACTCCCCGAGGTCAAATCTTTGGTTTCGGGCTGCCGCCGAGCCATCGTAGTAACGTCGGCGGATCGCTGAATGAACATATTTACGGTTAGAACTAGGGCGGTATCTGTCGCCTTCGAACCTCTAGCTTTCGTTCTTGATTGATGAAAACACCTTTGGCAAATGCTTTCGCTTCGATGTTCGTCTTGCGACGATCCAGAAATTTCACCTCTAACGTCGCAATACGAATGCCCCCAGTTATCCCTATTAATCATTACCTCCGGGTTCGAAACCAACAAAATAGAACCGGGATCATATTCTATTCATGCACGAAATATTCAAAGCAGCATTTTGAGCCCGCTTTGAGCACTCTAATTTGTTCAAAGTAAATTGTCGGCCATCTTTCGACGCTCAACGAAAACACCGCGATAGGATTTTGATATTGAACCGTCGTTTTACCGACGGCTCGCGGCAGTATAACGAACGTGTCAGTATCACCGCGGATGCGATGCACCGATAACGCGGCGCACAAATCACAACTGAGCTTTTTAACCGCAACAATTTTGAGTATACGCTATTGGGCTGGAGTTACCGCGGCTGCTGGTACCAGACTTGCCCTCAATTGTTCCTCGTTAAAGATATTTAAAGTTACTCATTCCGATTACGAGGGCCTCGTAAGGTCCCGTATCGTTATTTTTCGTCACTACCTCCCCGTGCCGGGAGTGGGTAATTGCGCGCCTGCTGCCTTCCTTGGATGTGGTAGCCGTTTCTCAGGCTCCCTCTCCGGAATCGAACCCTGATTCCCGTTACCCGTGACAGCCATGGTAGTCGCAGAAACTACCATCGAAAGTTGATAAGGCAGACATTTGAAAGGTCACGTCGCCGGTGCAGGTTGTGCGATCAACCCAAAGTTATCAGATTCATCCGAGTAACGACTTCGGACGCGAGGCCCTCCATCGATTGGTTTTGATCTAATAGAAAAGCACTCATCCCATCACTGGGTCAGAGTTCACGATTGCGCTGTAGTAGCTCTAGAATTACCACAGTTATCCAAGTAACCGAGGTAAGATCTAAAGAGACAAAACTGATATATTGGAGCCATTCGCGAGGGTATCGCCTTAATGCGGCTTGCACTGAGACATGCATGGCTTAATCTTTGAGACAAATATAACTACTGGCAGGATCAACCAGGGGAGCTGACAAAGACGTGCGCTTCCAGACGTACGCGCATCAACGAGCGCGCGTACAACCCACCACCAAGTGCAGAATAGGTGTGTGGCGTTGCCGCTCGCACGTCAAGCGCGTGAACAGGGCGACCGTCTCACACAGCGCGAGACACATTCGCAACGCGATGCGCGGAAGAGCGTAATAAGAGCTTATCAGACGCACCGGTGACGTATATTACATGAATACGTATTCGGTCTGTTCACGGTAGAGAATGGATATCTCACACTCGCTACGCGTTCTTCCAGACTTACTGGACCCGGAGCATTCGCGTCGATTCATGGGAACGTTCGACAACGAGACTTTGTTTAAATGCGCTGCTTTATTACAACACGTTTAACACAAACGTTTTCTTGGGTCGTGATAGCCCGGTGTTAGAGATCATATCCGTGAACGGGAATTCAAATCATAAGTTACCGTCCCTCAGGCGCGCCACCCTTTATGGTGAGGGCGCGCGCGCCCTCGGCGACGTGCGTGATTTAGCGATGCTTTAACGACGTGAAGACAAAGCTCAACACGCCAAGCAATACGCGTTAATTAAACGGACGCTATTGGACGTCCTGACCGTGTGTATAATAGCAGGACGTCGCCGACCTGGTTTAATATTTCGACGACATGCACCGCTCGGCGCTTCGTCTAATATATGTATGTACGACTGCGGGTATGTGTATCCGCGTAACATCTTTGTCGTGTCAGAAACACGCCAGTGATTTATATTAGGTGGATTTGTTATATATTTTTATTGAATAATGTCCCGGAACTTGACTGAGGTTGTGTGTTTTTTTTTTTTTTTTTTTTTTTTTTTTGTTTTACAATTTTATGTATTTTGAACAAGCAAAAACCATGAAATAAAGAATAAAGGAATAATCAATATCTAATATTACATATTCATAAACCAATTAGTTAAATAAATAAATATGACGCGTGTTCGCGTATCAAATTGTTGAAAATTATTACAAGTCCACATCGGTACGTGCGTTTCGCGTATCGGATTGAAATTTAATTTTACTAGAGTTCATCGATACCGGTGTACGCGTACAGATATCTATTACTACGCATCATTGTAATGTTTTGTTCGTTCGTTTCATTTAGACTGTTCCTGTTTCGTGTCCTTAAATGGACACGCGTGTTCAATATCAAGAACATTTGAAAATTTTACAAGGTCCACATCGATTATTAGCAATATTGAAAAATATATATCACAAGTCCATATACACGAGCAAGGTAAACTGTTTTGGGAAATCTCGCCTTCATATCCGTATGCGGTCTGTTTGGATGCGGGATGGCGTGATAGTCATCCGCTGTACATCTGAGGCACCAACCAAAGGATCACGACGGAGGAGGAGCTTACAGGCTAGCTACAAAGTTCCCTAAGACGTCAGGGAAGGCAACTAGTGCTAATAAATTGAAAGTTTGTTTTATACATATTTTAAACACACAATACCTCTGCTTTATTGATTTAATAATAGTCATACAGTGCTGTGTATCTTAGCCATATTTCACATTTTTTTATTTTTACAGTTCAATGTTAGATTATTACTTTCTAAATACAATAATTTTACTACTGCATTATTACCTTTAAGCAGTTCTTTTACAGTTTCATAATTTCTTTGTTATTCAATATTGTGCATGTTTTTTACATTTTATATGTTCTTTATTGTATTATATTGCAAAATAATTTAAACTCATTATATTCCATAATAAAAATTATATCTATTTTCTTTTAATTTTAAAAATATTTTCACTTTCTTCAATTAGGAAAAAATCGACTTTTCTTTGAAACCGAGTTATAGTGGTAAAGCCCTGTTTTTAGGAAATCACCTATATCCTCAAGTGCTATTAAGTCCATAGTATTCCAAACAGTTTTGTAGTTTTTGTAGTAGTCTAACTCATTAGACACCGTTCTCGTGCTGTGCATTCAGGCCATTTCTAGTTATAATCAAGCTATCTTCAGTTTTATACTTACGTAATTTTACTAGAATTCTAAAAATTTTGTTTCTTCCTTTTTCGTGCTGTTTTTGCCTCGGCCGATCACTCCCGGTCCATTAAGCATCGAATCAGGTAAAACCTGTAAGAAAAACACACAGAATTAGAAAAATCGACTTTTCTTTGAAACCGAGGGGATATCCTGTTTTATAGGAATTCACCGATATCTTGTGTATTAGGAATTAAACTGTTTTG
>JAGSMU010000402.1:0-32748 GCA_029286865.1 Teinopalpus imperialis
GGAAATCTCGCCTTCATATCCGTATGCGGTCTGTTTGGATGCGGGATGGCGTGATAGTCATCCGCTGTACATCTGAGGCACCAACCAAAGGATCACGACGGAGGAGGAGCTTACAGGCTAGCTACAAAGTTCCCTAAGACGTCAGGGAAGGCAACTAGTGCTAATAAATTGAAAGTTTGTTTTATACATATTTTAAACACACAATACCTCTGCTTTATTGATTTAATAATAGTCATACAGTGCTGTGTATCTTAGCCATATTTCACATTTTTTTATTTTTACAGTTCAATGTTAGATTATTACTTTCTAAATACAATAATTTTACTACTGCATTATTACCTTTAAGCAGTTCTTTTACAGTTTCATAATTTCTTTGTTATTCAATATTGTGCATGTTTTTTACATTTTATATGTTCTTTATTGTATTATATTGCAAAATAATTTAAACTCATTATATTCCATAATAAAAATTATATCTATTTTCTTTTAATTTTAAAAATATTTTCACTTTCTTCAATTAGGAAAAATCGACTTTTTCTTTGAAACCGAGTTATAGTGGTAAAGCCCTGTTTTTAGGAAATCACCTATATCCTCTCGTTATTAAGTCCATAGTATCTCCAAACAGTTTTTCTTGTAGTTTTGTGTAGTCTAATCATTAGACACCGTTCTCGTGCCGCATTCAGGCCATTTCTAGTTATAATCGCTTATCTTCAGTTTTATACTTACGTAATTTTAATGGAATTCTAAACATTTTTGTTTCTTCCTTTTCGTGCTGTTTTTGCTCGGCCGATCACTCCCGGTCCATTAAGCATCGAATCAGGTAAAACCTGTAAGAAAAACACACAGAATTAGAAAAATCGACTTTTTCTTTGAAACCGAGGTGTAGTGGTGATGTCCTGTTTTATAGGAATTCACCGATATCTTGTGTATTAGAATCTCAAGCAGTCCAAATTTGTTTTTATTGTAGCATCTGTTTAACCTTATCGTTAGATACTCATCTTGCGCCGCATTACGGCCATTTCTAGTTCTAATCTGTTATTTTTAGTTTTATAATTACGTAATTTTATTGCACTTGTAAAAATTTTTATTTCTTCGTATTTCGTGCTGGTTTTGCTCTGGGTAGGTCAGTCCCGGTCCACAACCGTTGAATCAAGCGAAACCTGGAAAGAAAAGACTGAGAATTAGGAAAAATCGACTTTTTCTTTGAAACCGAGTTTTAGTGGTAAAGCCCTGTTTTAGCATTCGTTTAACCTTATCGTTAGATACTCATCTTGCGCCGCATTTCGGCCATTTCTAGTTCTAATCTGTTGTTTTTAGTTTTATAATTACGTAATTTTATTGCACTTGTAAAAATTTTATTTCTTCGTTTTTCGTGCTGGGTTTGCTCTGGATGGGTCAGTCCCGGTCCACAACCTTTGAATCAGGCGAAATGTGGAAAGAAAAGACTGAGAATTAGGAAAAAATCGACTTTTTCTTTGAAACCGAGGTGTAATGGTGATGTCCTGTTTTATAGGAATTCACCGATATCTCTGTGTATTAGAATCTCAAACAGTCCAAATTTGTTTTTTATTCTTGCATTCGTTTAATCTTATCGTAAGATACTCATCTTACGCAGCATTTCGGCCATTTCTAGTTCTAATCTGTTATTTTTAGTTATATAATTACGTAATTTTATTGCACTTGTAAAAATTTTTATTTCTTCGTATTTCGTGCTGGTTTTGCTCTGTAGGCCGTCCCGGTCCACAACCGTTGAATCAAGCGAAACCTGGAAAGAAAAGACTGAGAATTAGAAAAATCGACTTTTTCTTTGAAACCGAGTTTTAGTGGTAAAGCCCTGTTTTAGCATTCGTTTAACCTTATCGTTAGATACTCATCTTGCCGCATTTCGGCCATTTCTAGTTCTAATCTGTTGTTTTTAGTTTTATAATTACGTAATTTTATTGCACTTGTAAAAATTTTATTTCTTCGTTTTTCGTGCTGGGTTTGCTCTGGATGGGTCAGTCCCGGTCCACAACCTTTGAATCAGGCGAAATGTGGAAAGAAAAGACTGAGAATTAGGAAAAAATCGACTTTTTCTTTGAAACCGAGTTATAGTGGTAAAGCCCTGTTTTATAGGAAATCACCTATATCCTCTCGTTATTAAGTCCATAGTATCTCAAACAGTTTTTCTTGTAGTATTTGTGTAGTCTAATCATTAGACACCGTTCTCGTGCCGCATTCAGGCCATTTCTAGTTATAATCGCTTACCTTCAGTTTTATACTTACGTAATTTTATTGCACTAGTAAAAAATTATTTCCTCGTTTTCGTGCTGGTTTTGCTCTGAATCGGTCAGTCCCGGTCCACAACCGTTGAATCAAGCGAAACCTGGAAAGAAAAGACTGAGAATTAGGAAAAATCGACTTTTTCTTTGAAACCGAGGTGTAGTGGTGATGTCCTGTTTTATAGGAATTCACCGATATCTTTGTGTATTAGAATCTCAAGCAGTCCAAATTTGTTTTTATTGTAGCATCTGTTTAACCTTATCGTTAGATACTCATCTTGCGCCGCATTTCGGCCATTTCTAGTTCTAATCTGTTGTTTTAGTTTTATAATTACGTAATTTTATTGCACTTGTAAAAATTTTATTTCTTCGTTTTTCGTGCTGGGTTTGCTCTGATGGGTCAGTCCCGGTCCACAACCTTTGAATCAGGCGAAATGTGGAAAGAAAAGACTGAGAATTAGGAAAAATCGACTTTTTCTTTGAAACCGAGGTGTAGTGGTGATGTCCTGTTTTATAGAATTCACCGATATCTTGTGTATTAGAATCTCAAACAGTCCAAATTTGTTTTTATTCTTGCATTCGTTTAATCTTATCGTAAGATACTCATCTTACGCCGCATTTCGGCCATTTCTAGTTCTAATCTGTTATTTTTAGTTTTATAATTACGTAATTTTATTGCACTTGTAAAAAATTTTATTTCCTCGTTTTCGTGCTGGTTTTGCTCTGGTAGGTCAGTCCCGGTCCACAACCGTTGAATCAAGCGAAACCTGGAAAGAAAAGACTGAGAATTAGGAAAAAATCGACTTTTTCTTTGAAACCGAGTTTTAGTGGTAAAGCCCTGTTTTAGCATTCGTTTAACCTTATCGTTAGATACTCATCTTGCGCCGCATTTCGGCCATTTCTAGTTCTAATCTGTTGTTTTTAGTTTTATAATTACGTAATTTTATTGCACTTGTAAAAATTTTATTTCTTCGTTTTTCGTGCTGGGTTTGCTCTGGATGGGTCAGTCCCGGTCCACAACCTTTGAATCAGGCGAAATGTGGAAAGAAAAGACTGAGAATTAGGAAAAAATCGACTTTTTCTTTGAAACCGAGTTATAGTGGTAAAGCCCTGTTTTATAGGAAATCACCTATATCCTCTCGTTATTAAGTCCATAGTATCTCAAACAGTTTTTTCTTGTAGTATTTGTGTAGTCTAATCATTAGACACCGTTCTCGTGCCGCATTCAGGCCATTTCTAGTTATAATCGCTTACCTTCAGTTTTATATTTACGTAATTTTATTGCACTAGTAAAAAAAATTATTTCCTCGTTTTCGTGCTGGTTTTGCTCTGAATCGGTCAGTCCCGGTCCAAAACCGTTGAATCAGGCGAAACCTGGAAAGAAAAGACTGAGAATTAGGAAAAAATCGACTTTTTCTTTGAAACCGAGGTGTAGTGGTGATGTCCTGTTTTATAGGAATTCACCGATATCTTTGTGTATTAGAATCTCAAGCAGTCCAAATTTGTTTTTTATTGTAGCATTCGTTTAACCTTATCGTTAGATACTCATCTTGCGCCGCATTTCGGCCATTTCTAGTTCTAATCTGTTATTTTTAGTTTTATAATTACGTAATTTTATTGCACTTGTAAAAAAATTTATTTCTTCGTTTTTCGTGCTGGTTTTGCTCTGGTAGGTCAGTCCCGGTCCACAACCGTTGAATCAAGCGAAACCTGGAAAGAAAAGACTGAGAATTAGAAAAATCGACTTTTTCTTTGAAACCGAGTTTTAGTGGTAAAGCCCTGTTTTATAGGAAATCACCTATATCCTCGCGTTATTAAGTCCATAGTATCTCCAAACAGTTTTTCTTGTAGTATTTGTGTAGTCTAACTATTAGACACCGTTCTCGTGCCGCATTCAGGCCATTTCTAGTTATAATCGCTTACCTTCAGTTTTATATTTATGTAATTTTATTGCACTAGTAAAAAATTATTTCCTCGTTTTCGTGCTGGTTTTGCTCTGGTAGGTCAGTCCCGGTCCACAACCGTTGAATCAAGCGAAACCTGGAAAGAAAAGACTGAGAATTAGGAAAAAATCGACTTTTTCTTTGAAACTGAGGTGTAGTGGTGATGTCCTGTTTTATAGGAATTCACCGATATCTTGTGTATTAGAATCTCAAGCAGTCCAAATTTGTTTTTATTGTAGCATTCGTTTAACCTTATCGTTAGATACTCATCTTGCGCCGCATTTCGGCCATTTCTAGTTCTAATCTGTTGTTTTTAGTTTTATAATTACGTAATTTTATTGCACTTGTAAAAATTTTATTTCTTCGTTTTTCGTGCTGGGTTTGCTCTGGATGGGTCAGTCCCGGTCCACAACCTTGAATCAGGCGAAATGTGGAAAGAAAAGACTGAGAATTAGAAAAATCGACTTTTTCTTTGAAACCGAGGTGTAGTGGTGATGTCCTGTTTTATAGAATTCACCGATATCTCTGTGTATTAGAATCTCAAACAGTCCAAATTTGTTTTTATTGTAGCATCTGTTTAACCTTATCGTTAGATACTCATCTTACGCCGCATTTCGGCCATTTCTAGTTCTAATCTGTTATTTTTAGTTTTATAATTACGTAATTTTATTGCACTTGTAAAAAAATTTATTTCCTCGTTTTTCGTGCTGGTTTTGTTCTGGGTAGGTCAGTCCCGGTCCACAACCGTTGAATCAAGCGAAACCTGGAAAGAAAAGACTGAGAATTAGGAAAAAATCGACTTTTTCTTTGAAACCGAGTTTTAGTGGTAAAGCCCTGTTTTAGCATTCGTTTAACCTTATCGATAGATACTCATCTTGCGCCGCATTTCGGCCATTTCTAGTTCTAATCTGTTGTTTTTAGTTTTATAATTACGTAATTTTATTGCACTTGTAAAAATTTTATTTCTTCGTTTTTCGTGCTGGTTTTGCTCTGAATCGGTCAGTCCCGGTCCACAACCTTTGAATCAGGCGAAATGTGGAAAGAAAAGACTGAGAATTAGGAAAAAATCGACTTTTTCTTTGAAACCGAGTTATAGTGGTAAAGCCCTGTTTTATAGGAAATCACCTATATCCTCTCGTTATTAAGTCCATAGTATCTCAAACAGTTTTTCTTGTAGTATTTGTGTAGTCTAATCATTAGACACCGTTCTCGTGCCGCATTCAGGCCATTTCTAGTTATAATCGCTTACCTTCAGTTTTATATTTACGTAATTTTATTGCACTAGTAAAAAAATTATTTCCTCGTTTTTCGTGCTGGTTTTGCTCTGAATCGGTCAGTCCCGGTCCACAACCGTTGAATCAAGCGAAACCTGGAAAGAAAAGACTGAGAATTAGGAAAAATCGACTTTTCTTTGAAACTGAGGTGTAGTGGTGATGTCCTGTTTTATAGGAATTCACCGATATCTTTGTGTATTAGAATCTCAAGCAGTCCAAATTTGTTTTTATTGTAGCATCTGTTTAACCTTATCGTTAGATACTCATCTTGCGCCGCATTTCGCCATTTCTAGTTCTAATCTGTTATTTTTAGTTTTATAATTACGTAATTTTATTGCACTTGTAAAAAAATTTTATTTCTTCGTATTTCGTGCTGGTTTTGCTCTGGGTAGGTCAGTCCCGGTCCACAACCGTTGAATCAAGCGAAACCTGGAAAGAAAAGACTGAGAATTAGAAAAATCGACTTTTTCTTTGAAACTGAGGTGTAGTGGTGATGTCCTGTTTTATAGGAAATCACCTATATCCTCGCGTTATTAAGTCCATAGTATCTCCAAACAGTTTTTCTTGTAGTATTTGTGTAGTCTAATCATTAGACACCGTTCTCGTGCCGCATTCAGGCCATTTCTAGTTATAATCGCTACCTTCAGTTTTATATTTACGTAATTTTATTGCACTTGTAAAAATTTTATTTCTTCGTTTTTCGTGCTGGTTTTGCTCTGAATCGGTCAGTCCCGGTCCAAAACCGTTGAATCAAGCGAAACCTGGAAAGAAAAGACTGAGAATTAGAAAAATCGACTTTTCTTTGAAACCGAGGTGTAGTGGTGATGTCCTGTTTTATAGGAATTCACCGATATCTTTGTGTATTAGAATCTCAAGCAGTCCAAATTTGTTTTTATTGTAGCATTCGTTTAACCTTATCGTTAGATACTCATCTTGCGCCGCATTTCGGCCATTTCTAGTTCTTAATCTGTTATTTTTAGTTTTATAATTACGTAATTTTATTGCACTTGTAAAAATTTTATTTCTTCGTATTTCGTGCTGGTTTAGCTCTGGGTAGGTCAGTCCCGGTCCACAACCGTTGAATCAAGCGAAACCTGGAAAGAAAAGACTGAGAATTAGGAAAAAATCGACTTTTTCTTTGAAACCGAGTTATAGTGGTAAAGCCCTGTTTTATAGAAATCACCTATATCCTTGCGTTATTAAGTCCATAGTATCTCCAAACAGTTTTTCTTGTAGTTTTTGTGTAGTCTAATCATTAGACACCGTTCTCGTGCCGCATTCAGGCCATTTCTAGTTATAATCGCTTATCTTCAGTTTTATACTTACGTAATTTTAATAGAATTCTAAAAATTTTGTTTCTTCCTTTTCGTGCTGTTTTTGCTCTCGGCCGGTCAGTCCCAGTTCACAAGCATCGAATCAGGTAAAACCTGTAAGAAAAACACACAGAATTAGGAAAAATCGACTTTTTCTTTGAAACCGAGGTGTAGTGGTGATGTCCTGTTTTATAGGAATTCACCGATATCTTGTGTATTAGAATCTCAAGCAGTCCAAATTTGTTTTTATTGTAGCATTCGTTTAACCTTATCGTTAGATACTCATCTTGCGCCGCATTTCGGCCATTTCTAGTTCTAATCTGTTATTTTTAGTTTTATAATTACGTAATTTTATTGCACTTATAAAAAAATTTATTTCTTCGTATTTCGTGCTGGTTTTGCTCTGAATCGGTCAGTCCCGGTCCACAACCGTTGAATCAAGCGAAACCTGGAAAGAAAAGACTGAGAATTAGGAAAAATCGACTTTTTCTTTGAAACCGAGTTTTAGTGGTAAAGCCCTGTTTTAGCATTCGTTTAACCTTATCGTTAGATACTCATCTTGCGCCGCATTTCGGCCATTTCTAGTTCTAATCTGTTGTTTTTAGTTTTATAATTACGTAATTTTATTGCACTTGTAAAAATTTTATTTCTTCGTATTTCGTGCTGGTTTTGCTCTGAATCGGTCAGTCCCGGTCCACAACCTTGAATCAGGCGAAATGTGGAAAGAAAAGACTGAGAATTAGAAAAATCGACTTTTTCTTTGAAACCGAGGTGTAGTGGTGATGTCCTGTTTTATAGAATTCACCGATATCTCTGTGTATTAGAATCTCAAACAGTCCAAATTTGTTTTTATTGTAGCATCTGTTTAACCTTATCGTTAGATACTCATCTTACGCAGCATTTCGGCCATTTCTAGTTCTAATCTGTTATTTTTAGTTTTATAATTACGTAATTTTATTGCACTTGTAAAAATTTTATTTCTTCGTATTTCGTGCTGGTTTTGCTCTGAATCGGTCAGTCCCGGTCCACAAGCATCGAATCAGGTAAAACCTGTAAGAAAAACACACAGAATTAGAAAAATCGACTTTTTCTTTTGAAACCGAGGTGTAGTGGTGATGTCCTGTTTTATAGAATTCACCGATATCTCTGTGTATTAGAATCTCAAACAGTCCAAATTTGTTTTTTATTCTTGCATTCGTTTAATCTTATCGTAAGATACTCATCTTACGCCGCATTTCGGCCATTTCTAGTTCTAATCTGTTATTTTTAGTTTTATAATTACGTAATTTTATTGCACTTGTAAAAATTTTTATTTCCTCGTATTTCGTGCTGGTTTTGCTCTGAATCGGTCAGTCCCGGTCCACAACAAGAAAAGACTGAGAATTAGGAAAAAATCGACTTTTTCTTTGAAACCGAGTTTTAGTGGTAAAGCCCTGTTTTAGCATTCGTTTAACCTTATCGTTAGATACTCATCTTGCGCCGCATTTCGGCCATTTCTAGTTCTAATCTGTTGTTTTTAGTTTTATAATTACGTAATTTTATTGCACTTGTAAAAATTTTATTTCTTGGTTTTTCGTGCTGGTTTTGCTCTGAATCGGTCAGTCCTGGTCCACAACCTTGAATCAGGCGAAATGTGGAAAGAAAAGACTGAGAATTAGGAAAAAATCGACTTTTTCTTTGAAACCGAGGTGTAGTGGTGATGTCCTGTTTTATAGGAATTCACCGATATCTCTGTGTATTAGAATCTCAAACAGTCCAAATTTGTTTTTTATTATTGCATTCGTTTAATCTTATCGTAAGATACTCATCTTACGCAGCATTTCGGCCATTTCTAGTTCTAATCTGTTATTTTTAGTTTTATAATTACGTAATTTTATTGCACTTGTAAAAATTTTTATTTCTTCGTATTTCGTGCTGGTTTTGCTCTGGGTAGGTCAGTCCCGGTCCACAACCGTTGAATCAAGCGAAACCTGGAAAGAAAAGACTGAGAATTAGGAAAAAATCGACTTTTTCTTTGAAACCGAGTTTTAGTGGTAAAGCCCTGTTTTAGCATTCGTTTAACCTTATCGTTAGATACTCATCTTGCGCCGCATTTCGGCCATTTCTAGTTCTAATCTGTTGTTTTTAGTTTTATAATTACGTAATTTTATTGCACTTGTAAAAATTTTATTTCTTCGTTTTTCGTGCTGGTTTTGCTCTGGATGGGTCAGTCCCGGTCCACAACCGTTGAATAAGGCGAAATGTGGAAAGAAAAGACTGAGAATTAGGAAAAAATCGACTTTTTCTTTGAAACCGAGTTATAGTGGTAAAGCCCTGTTTTTTAGGAAATCACCTATATCCTCTCGTTATTAAGTCCATAGTATCTCAAACAGTTTTTCTTGTAGTATTTGTGTAGTCTAATCATTAGACACCGTTCTCGTGCCGCATTCAGGCCATTTCTAGTTATAATCGCTTACCTTCAGTTTTATATTTACGTAATTTTATTGCACTTGTAAAAATTTTATTTCTTCGTTTTTCGTGCTGGTTTTGCTCTGAATCGGTCAGTCCCGGTCCAAAACCGTTGAATCAGGCGAAACCTGGAAAGAAAAGACTGAGAATTAGAAAAATCGACTTTTTCTTTGAAACCGAGGTGTAGTGGTGGATGTCCTGTTTTATAGGAATTCACCGATATCTTTGTGTATTAGAATCTCAAGCAGTCCAAATTTGTTTTTATTGTAGCATCTGTTTAACCTTATCGTTAGATACTCATCTTGCGCCGCATTACGGCCATTTCTAGTTCTAATCTGTTATTTTTAGTTTTATAATTACGTAATTTTATTGCACTTGTAAAAATTTTATTTCTTCGTATTTCGTGCTGGTTTTGCTCTGGTAGGTCAGTCCCTGTCCACAACCGTTGAATCAAGCGAAACCTGGAAAGAAAAGACTGACAATTAGGAAAAAATCGACTTTTTCTTTGAAACCGAGTTATAGTGGTAAAGCCCTGTTTTTTGGGAAATCACCTATATCCTCGCGTTATTAAGTCCATAGTATCTCCAAACAGTTTTTCTTGTAGTTTTTGTGTAGTCTAATCATTAGACACCGTTCTCGTGCCGCATTCAGGCCATTTCTAGTTATAATCGCTTATCTTCAGTTTTATACTTACGTAATTTTAATAGAATTCTAAAAATTTTTGTTTCTTCCTTTTTCGTGCTGTTTTTGCTCTCGGCCGGTCAGTCCCAGTTCACAAGCATCGAATCAGGTAAAACCTGTAAGAAAACACACAGAATTAGGAAAAATCGACTTTTTCTTTGAAACTGAGGTGTAGTGGTGATGTCCTGTTTTATAGGAATTCACTGATATCTTTGTGTATTAGAATCTCAAGCAGTCCAAATTTGTTTTTATTGTAGCATTCGTTTAACCTTATCGTTAGATACTCATCTTGCGCCGCATTTCGGCCATTTCTAGTTCTAATCTGTTATTTTTAGTTTTATAATTACGTAATTTTATTGCACTTGTAAAAAATTTTATTTCTTCGTATTTCGTGCTGGTTTAGCTCTGGTAGGTCAGTCCTGGTCCACAACCGTTGAATCAAGCGAAACCTGGAAAGAAAAGACTGAGAATTAGGAAAAAATCGACTTTTTCTTTGAAACCGAGTTATAGTGGTAAAGCCCTGTTTTTTAGGAAATCACCTATATCCTTGCGTTATTAAGTCCATAGTATCTCCAAACAGTTTTTCTTGTAGTATTTGTGTAGTCTAATCATTAGACACCGTTCTCGTGCCGCATTCAGGCCATTTCTAGTTATAATCGCTTACCTTCAGTTTTATACTTACGTAATTTTAATGGAATTCTAAACATTTTTGTTTCTTCCTTTTTCGTGCTGTTTTTGCTCTCGGCCGATCAGTCCCGGTCCACAAGCATCGAATCAGGTAAAACCTGTAAGAAAAACACACAGAATTAGAAAAAAATCGACTTTTTCTTTGAAACCGAGGTGTAGTGGTGATGTCCTGTTTTATAGGAATTCACTGATATCTTGTGTATTAGAATCTCAAACAGTCCAAATTTGTTTTTATTGTAGCATCTGTTTAACCTTATCGTTAGATACTCATCTTGCGCCGCATTTCGGCCATTTCTAGTTCTAATCTGTTATTTTTAGTTTTATAATTACGTAATTTTATTGCACTTGTAAAAATTTTATTTCTTCGTATTTCGTGCTGGTTTTGCTCTGGGTAGGTCAGTCCTGGTCCACAACCGTTGAATCAAGCGAAACCTGGAAAGAAAAGACTGAGAATTAGAAAAATCGACTTTTTCTTTGAAACCGAGTTTTAGTGGTAAAGCCCTGTTTTAGCATTCGTTTAACCTTATCGTTAGATACTCATCTTGCGCCGCATTTCGGCCATTTCTAGTTCTAATCTGTTGTTTTTAGTTTTATAATTACGTAATTTTATTGCACTTGTAAAAATTTTATTTCTTCGTATTTCGTGCTGGTTTTGCTCTGGGTAGGTCAGTCCCGGTCCACAACCTTTGAATCAGGCGAAATGTGGAAAGAAAAGACTGAGAATTAGGAAAAAATCGACTTTTTCTTTGAAACCGAGGTGTAATGGTGATGTCCTGTTTTATAGGAATTCACCGATATCTCTGTGTATTAGAATCTCAAACAGTCCAAATTTGTTTTTATTGTAGCATCTGTTTAACCTTATCGTTAGATACTCATCTTGCGCCGCATTTCGGCCATTTCTAGTTCTAATCTGTTATTTTTAGTTTTATAATTACGCAATTTTATTGCACTTGTAAAAATTTTATTTCTTCGTTTTTCGTGCTGGTTTTGCTCTGGGTAGGTCAGTCCCGGTCCACAACCGTTGAATCAGGGAAACCTGGAAAGAAAAGACTGAGAATTAGGAAAAATCGACTTTTCTTTGAAACCGAGTTTTAGTGGTAAAGCCCTGTTTTAGCATCTGTTTAACCTTATCGTTAGATACTCATCTTGCGCCGCATTTCGGCCATTTCTAGTTCTAATCTGTTGTTTTTAGTTTTATAATTACGTAATTTTATTGCACTTGTAAAAATTTTATTTCTTCGTTTTTCGTGCTGGTTTTGCTCTGGATGGGTCAGTCCCGGTCCACAACCTTTGAATCAGGCGAAATGTGGAAAGAAAAGACTGAGAATTAGGAAAAAATCGACTTTTTCTTTGAAACCGAGGTGTAGTGGTGATGTCCTGTTTTATAGGAATTCACCGATATCTCTGTGTATTAGAATCTCAAACAGTCCAAATTTGTTTTTTATTCTTGCATTCGTTTAATCTTATCGTAAGATACTCATCTTACGCCGCATTTCGGCCATTTCTAGTTCTAATCTGTTATTTTTAGTTTTATAATTACGTAATTTTATTGCACTTGTAAAAATTTTATTTCTTCGTATTTCGTGCTGGTTTTGCTCTGGATGGGTCAGTCCCGGTCCACAACCGTTGAATCAAGGAAACCTGGAAAGAAAAGACTGAGAATTAGGAAAAATCGACTTTTTTCTTTGAAACCGAGTTTTAGTGGTAAAGCCCTGTTTTAGCATTCGTTTAACCTTATCGTTAGATACTCATCTTGCGCCGCATTTCGGCCATTTCTAGTTCTAATCTGTTGTTTTTAGTTTTATAATTACGTAATTTTATTGCACTTGTAAAAATTTTATTTCTTCGTTTTTCGTGCTGGTTTTGCTCTGGATGGGTCAGTCCCGGTCCACAACCTTTGAATCAGGCGAAATGTGGAAAGAAAAGACTGAGAATTAGGAAAAAATCGACTTTTTCTTTGAAACCGAGTTATAGTGGTAAAGCCCTGTTTTTTAGGAAATCACCTATATCCTCTCGTTATTAAGTCCATAGTATCTCCAAACAGTTTTTTCTTGTAGTATTTGTGTAGTCTAATTATTAGACACCGTTCTCGTGCCGCATTCAGGCCATTTCTAGTTATAATCGCTTACCTTCAGTTTTATATTTACGTAATTTTATTGCACTAGTAAAAAAAATTATTTCCTCGTTTTTCGTGCTGGTTTTGCTCTGAATCGGTCAGTCCCGGTCCAAAACCGTTGAACCAGGCGAAACCTGGAAAGAAAAGACTGAGAATTAGGAAAAAATCGACTTTTTCTTTGAAACCGAGGTGTAGTGGTGATGTCCTGTTTTATAGGAATTCACCGATATCTTTGTGTATTAGAATCTCAAGCAGTCCAAATTTGTTTTTTATTGTAGCATTCGTTTAACCTTATCGTTAGATACTCATCTTGCGCCGCATTTCGGCCATTTCTAGTTCTAATCTGTTATTTTTAGTTTTATAATTACGTAATTTTATTGCACTTGTAAAAAATTTTATTTCTTCGTATTTCGTGCTGGTTTAGCTCTGGGTAGGTCAGTCCCGGTCCACAACCGTTGAATCAAGCGAAACCTGGAAAGAAAAGACTGACAATTAGGAAAAAATCGACT
This sequence comes from Teinopalpus imperialis, assembly GCA_029286865.1. Lineage (NCBI taxonomy): Eukaryota > Metazoa > Arthropoda > Insecta > Lepidoptera > Papilionidae > Teinopalpus > Teinopalpus imperialis. The sequence goes on from JAGSMU010000402.1 coordinate 13,233, forward strand.
TTTTCTTTGAAACTGAGTTATAGTGGTAAAGCCCTGTTTTTTGGGAAATCACGTATATCCTCGCGTTATTAAGTCCATAGTATCTCCAAACAGTTTTTCATGTAGTTTTTGTGTAGTCTAATCATTAGACACCGTTCTCGTGCCGCATTCAGGCCATTTCTAGTTATAATCGCTTACCTTCAGTTTTATACTTACGTAATTTTAATGGAATTCTAAACATTTTTGTTTCTTCCTTTTTCGTGCTGTTTTTGCTCTCGGCCGGTCAGTCCCAGTTCACAAGCATCGAATCAGGTAAAACCTGTAAGAAAACACACAGAATTAGAAAAAATCGACTTTTTCTTTGAAACCGAGGTAGTGGTGATGTCCTGTTTTATAGGAATTCACTGATATCTTTGTGTATTAGAATCTCAAGCAGTCCAAATTTGTTTTTATTGTAGCATTCGTTTAACCTTATCGTTAGATACTCATCTTGCGCCGCATTACGGCCATTTCTAGTTCTAATCTGTTATTTTTAGTTTTATAATTACGTAATTTTATTGCACTTGTAAAAATTTTATTTCTTCGTATTTCGTGCTGGTTTTGCTCTGGTAGGTCAGTCCCGGTCCACAACCGTTGAATCAAGCGAAACCTGGAAAGAAAAGACTGACAATTAGGAAAAATCGACTTTTTCTTTGAAACCGTGTTTTAGTGGTAAAGCCCTGTTTTATAGGAAATCACCTATATCCTCGCGTTATTAAGTCCATAGTATCTCCAAACAGTTTTTCTTGTAGTATTTGTGTAGTCTAAATATTAGACACCGTTCTCGTGCCGCATTCAGGCCATTTCTAGTTATAATCGCTTTCCTTCAGTTTTATACTTACGTAATTTTAATGGAATTCTAAACATTTTGTTTCTTCCTTTTCGTGCTGTTTTTGCTCTCGGCCGGTCAGTCCCAGTTCACAAGCATCGAATAAGGTAAAACCTGTAAGAAAACACACAGAATTAGGAAAAATCGACTTTTTCTTTGAAACCGTGTTTTAGTGGTACAGCCCTGTTTTATAGGAAATCACCTATATCCTCTCGTTATTAAGTCCATAGTATCTCAAACAGTTTTTCTTGTAGTATTTGTGTAGTCTAATTATTAGACACCGTTCTCGTGCCGCATTCAGGCCATTTCTAGTTATAATCGCTTACCTTCAGTTTTATACTTACGTAATTTTAATGGAATTCTAAACATTTTGTTTCTTCCTTTTCGTGCTGTTTTTGCTCTCGGCCGATCAGTCCCGGTCCAGAAGCATCGAATCAGGTAAAACCTGTAAGAAAACACACAGAATTAGGAAAAATCGACTTTTCTTTTGAAACCGTGTTTTAGTGGTACAGCCCTGTTTTATAGGAATTCACCGATATCTTGTGTATTAGAATCTCAAGCAGTCCAAATTTGTTTTTATTGTAGCATTCGTTTAACCTTATCGTTAGATACTCATCTTGCGCCGCATTTCGGCCATTTCTAGTTATAATCGCTTACCTTCAGTTTTATACTTACGTAATTTTAATGGAATTTTAAACATTTTGTTTCTTCCTTTTCGTGCTGTTTTGCTCTCGGCCGGTCAGTCCCAGTTCACAAGCATCGAATCAGGTAAAACCTGTAAGAAAACACACAGAATTAGAAAAATCGACTTTTTCTTTGAAACCGTGTTTTAGTGGTACAGCCCTGTTTTATAGGAAATCACCTATATCCTCGTTATTAAGTCCATAGTATCTCCAAACAGTTTTTCTTGTAGTATTTGTGTAGTCTAATTATTAGACACCGTTCTCGTGCCGCATTCAGCCATTTCTAGTTATAATCGCTTACCTTCAGTTTTATACTTACGTAATTTTATTGCACTTGTAAAAATTTTATTTCTTCGTATTTCGTGCTGGTTTTGCTCTGGATGGGTCAGTCCCGGTCCACAACCGTTGAATCAAGCGAAACCTGGAAAGAAAAGACTGAGAATTAGGAAAAATCGACTTTTTCTTTGAAACCGAGTTTTAGTGGTAAAGCCCTGTTTTATAGGAAATCACCTATATCCTCTCGTTATTAAGTCCATAGTATCTCCAAACAGTGTTTTCTTGTAGTATTTGTGTAGTCTAATTATTAGACACCGTTCTCGTGCCGCATTCAGGCCATTTCTAGTTATAATCGCTTACCTTCAGTTTTATACTTACGTAATTTTAATGGAATTCTAAACATTTTTGTTTCTTCCTTTTTCGTGCTGTTTTTGCTCTCGGCCGGTCAGTCCCAGTTCACAAGCATCGAATAAGGTAAAACCTGTAAGAAAAACACACAGAATTAGGAAAAAATCGACTTTTTCTTTGAAACCGTGTTTTAGTGGTACAGCCCTGTTTTATAGGAAATCACCTATATCCTCTCGTTATTAAGTCCATAGTATCTCCAAACAGTTTTTCTTGTAGTATTTGTGTAGTCTAATTATTAGACACCGTTCTCGTGCCGCATTCAGGCCATTTCTAGTTATAATCGCTTTCCTTCAGTTTTATACTTACGTAATTTTAATGGAATTCTAAACATTTTGTTTCTTCCTTTTCGTGCTGTTTTTGCTCTCGGCCGATCAGTCTCGGTCCACAAGCATCGAATAAGGTAAAACCTGTAAGAAAAACACAGAATTAGGAAAAATCGACTTTTCTTTGAAACCGTGTTTTAGTGGTACAGCCCTGTTTTATAGGAAATCACCTATATCCTCTCGTTATTAAGTCCATAGTATCTCCAAACAGTTTTTCTTGTAGTATTTGTGTAGTCTTATTATTAGACACCGTTCTCGTGCCGCATTCAGCCATTTCTAGTTATAATCGCTTTCCTTCAGTTTTATACTTACGTAATTTTAATGGAATTTTAAACATTTTGTTTCTTCCTTTTCGTGCTGTTTTTGCTCTCGGCCGATCAGTCCCGGTCCAGAAGCATCGAATCAGGTAAAAACTGTTAGAAAAACACACAGAATTAGAAGAAAATCGACTTTTTCTTTGAAACCGAGGTGTAGTGGTGATGTCCTGTTTTATAGGAATTCACCGATATCTTTGTGTATTAGAATCTCAAGCAGTCCAAATTTGTTTTTTATTGTAGCATTCGTTTAACCTTATCGTTAGATACTCATCTTGCGCCGCATTTCGGCCATTTCTAGTTCTAATCTGTTGTTTTTAGTTTTATAATTACGTAATTTTATTGCACTTGTAAAAATTTTATTTCTTCGTTTTTCGTGCTGGTTTTGCTCTGGATGGGTCAGTCCCGGTCCACAACCGTTGAATCAAGCGAAACCTGGAAAGAAAAGACTGAGAATTAGGAAAAAATCGACTTTTTCTTTGAAACCGAGTTTTAGTGGTAAAGCCCTGTTTTATAGGAAATCACCTATATCCTCGCGTTATTAAGTCCATAGTATCTCCAAACAGTGTTTTCTTGTAGTATTTGTGTAGTCTAATTATTAGACACCGTTCTCGTGCCGCATTCAGGCCATTTCTAGTTATAATCGCTTACCTTCAGTTTTATACTTACGTAATTTTAATGGAATTCTAAACATTTTTGTTTCTTCCTTTTTCGTGCTGTTTTTGCTCTCGGCCGATCAGTCTCGGTCCACAAGCATCGAATCAGGTAAAACCTGTAAGAAAAACACACAGAATTAGAAAAATCGACTTTTCTTTGAAACCGAGGTGTAGTGGTGTAGTCCTGTTTTATAGGAATTCACCGATATCTTTGTGTATTAGAATCTCAAGCAGTCCAAATTTGTTTTTTATTGTAGCATTCGTTTAACCTTATCGTTAGATACTCATCTTGCGCCGCATTTCGGCCATTTCTAGTTCTAATCTGTTATTTTTAGTTTTATAATTACGTAATTTTATTGCACTTGTAAAAATTTTATTTCTTCGTATTTCGTGCTGGTTTTGCTCTGGGTAGGTCAGTCCCGGTCCACAACCGTTGAATCAAGCGAAACCTGGAAAGAAAAGACTGAGAATTAGGAAAAATCGACTTTTCTTTGAAACCGTGTTTTAGTGGTACAGCCCTGTTTTATAGAAATCACCTATATCCTCGTTATTAAGTCCATAGTATCTCCAAACAGTGTTTTCTTGTAGTATTTGTGTAGTCTAATTATTAGACACCGTTCTCGTGCCGCATTCAGGCCATTTCTAGTTATAATCGCTTACCTTCAGTTTTATACTTACGTAATTTTAATGGAATTCTAAACATTTTGTTTCTTCCTTTTTCGTGCTGTTTTTGCTCTCGGCCGGTCAGTCCCAGTTCACAAGCATCGAATAAGGTAAAACCTGTAAGAAAAACACACACAGAATTAGGAAAAATCGACTTTTCTTTGAAACCGTGTTTTAGTGGTACAGCCCTGTTTTATAGAAATCACCTATATCCTCTCGTTATTAAGTCCATAGTATCTCCAAACAGTTTTTCTTGTAGTATTTGTGTAGTCTAATTATTAGACACCGTTCTCGTGCCGCATTCAGGCCATTTCTAGTTATAATCGCTTTCCTTCAGTTTTATACTTACGTAATTTTAATGGAATTCTAAACATTTTTGTTTCTTCCTTTTTCGTGCTGTTTTTGCTCTCGGCCGGTCAGTCCCAGTTCACAAGCATCGAATAAGGTAAAACCTGTAAGAAAAACACACAGAATTAGGAAAAAATCGACTTTTTCTTTGAAACCGTGTTTTAGTGGTACAGCCCTGTTTTATAGGAAATCACCTATATCCTCTCGTTATTAAGTCCATAGTATCTCCAAACAGTTTTTTCTTGTAGTATTTGTGTAGTCTTATTATTAGACACCGTTCTCGTGCCGCATTCAGGCCATTTCTAGTTATAATCGCTTACCTTCAGTTTTATACTTACGTAATTTTAATGGAATTTTAAACATTTTTGTTTCTTCCTTTTTCGTGCTGTTTTTGCTCTCGGCCGATCAGTCCCGGTCCAGAAGCATCGAATCAGGTAAAAACTGTTAGAAAAACACACAGAATTAGAAGAAAATCGACTTTTTCTTTGAAACCGAGGTGTAGTGGTGATGTCCTGTTTTATAGGAATTCACCGATATCTTTGTGTATTAGAATCTCAAGCAGTCCAAATTTGTTTTTATTGTAGCATTCGTTTAACCTTATCGTTAGATACTCATCTTACGCCGCATTTCGGCCATTTCTAGTTCTAATCTGTTTTTTAGTTTTATAATTACGTAATTTTATTGCACTTGTAAAAATTTTATTTCTTCGTTTTTCGTGCTGGTTTTGCTCTGGTAGGTCAGTCCCGGTCCACAACCGTTGAATCAGGCGAAACCTGGAAAGAAAAGACTGAGAATTAGGAAAAATCGACTTTTCTTTGAAACCGAGGTGTAGTGGTGATGTCCTGATTTATAGGAATTCACCGATATCTCTGTGTATTAGAATCTCAAACAGTCCAAATTTGTTTTTATTCTTGCATTCGTTTAATCTTATCGTAAGATACTCATCTTACGCCGCATTTCGGCCATTTCTAGTTCTAATCTGTTATTTTAATTTTATAATTACGTAATTTTATTGCACTTGTAAAAATTTTATTTCTTCGTTTTCGTGCTGGTTTTGCTCTGGATGGGTCAGTCCCGGTCCACAACCTTTGAATCAGGCGAAATGTGGAAAGAAAAGACTGAGAATTAGGAAAAATCGACTTTTTCTTTGAAACCGAGTTTTAGTGGTAAAGCCCTGTTTTTAGGAAATCACCTATATCCTCGCGTTATTAAGTCCATAGTATCTCCAAACAGTTTTTCTTGTAGTATTTGTGTAGTCTAATTATTAGACACCGTTCTCGTGCCGCATTCAGGCCATTTCTAGTTATAATCGCTTACCTTCAGTTTTATACTTACGTAATTTTAATGGAATTCTAAACATTTTGTTTCTTCCTTTTCGTGCTGTTTTTGCTCTCGGCCGGTCAGTCCCAGTTCACAAGCATCGAATCAGGTAAAACCTGTAAGAAAAACACACAGAATTAGAAGAAAATCGACTTTTTCTTTGAAACCGTGTTTTAGTGGTACAGCCCTGTTTTATAGGAATTCACCGATATCTCTGTGTATTAGAATCTCAAACAGTCCAAATTTGTTTTTATTCTTGCATTCGTTTAATCTTATCGTAAGATACTCATCTTACGCCGCATTTCGGCCATTTCTAGTTATAATCGCTTACCTTCAGTTTTATACTTACGTAATTTTAATGGAATTCTAAACATTTTGTTTCTTCCTTTTCGTGCTGTTTTTGCTCTCGGCCGGTCAGTCCCAGTTCACAAGCATCGAATAAGGTAAAACCTGTAAGAAAAACACACAGAATTAGGAAAAATCGACTTTTTCTTTGAAACCGAGGTGTAGTGGTGATGTCCTGTTTTATAGGAAATCACCTATATCCTCGCGTTATTAAGTCCATAGTATCTCCAAACAGTTTTTCTTGTAGTATTTGTGTAGTCTAATTATTAGACACCGTTCTCGTGCCGCATTCAGGCCATTTCTAGTTATTCTTCTATATTCTGTTGATGTTAATGCTGTTAGCCTATGCGGCTCTTACAGCTTCATCGACATTGTGGGCTCACGGAACTGAGGGTCCGTGAGCTGGTTTTTTCAACCGTGTTTTGCCTACTGTGGTTCTCTTACTTACACAAAGCGCTCATAAACTGAGCGTGTCGCTCTACTCTTTGGTCTCACACCTATCTGATGATGCCACCCAAGTTGCCAGTTCCTAGCTATATTGTGATTCTCCCGAGTGGAGAATGGATGGTGATGTCTAAAGACCGTCCGAGGTTTCGGTATGCGAACCTAGCCTCTGACGGACGCCACCTGTTATCATATCAATCGGAAGCTGTGGGCGGTGAGAACCGCCCTGACACGCGGGTGTAGCGAGTGTACGCGGTGTCGCGAAGATTGCGTCGCGCTCGGAGGCGAGGGCGACGCGACGAGGTGTAGGTATTGTGTGTGGGTCCGGGGTCCGTTGAGGACGGACTGGCGTAGGGTTCCCCCATGAAGTGGGGTCGTCGAGGACGTGACGGGGTCTACGGTTCGTAGTTACCGGATTCGGATCCGGATCGTAGGTTGCGGCGTTTACCACTAGCGGGTTAGAATGCGAAAGCGCTTTCTCGAAGAAGCGCTGCGAGAGAGATTTGAGGTATTCCGGTATGGTGACGAGGTGTAAGTCACTGTGCAGATCGATGTTGCGTTGATACGGTTCTGCTCCGGTTGCGATTCTGGTGAAACGGTTTTGAACCGTTTGGAGTTGTTTAATTTTGATTTCGGCTACGTGGGCGAAGACGACGCAGGCGTAGGTCATAATAGGCCTTACGCAGGTCTTATATAGAAGGAGTTTATGTCTTAAGGACATTTTGCTTTTAGCGCAGATGAGCGGGTGAAGCCGGCTCATGACAAACGCGGCCTTATTCCTCGCATTTTTAATATGCGGATGGAAGTTGAGTTTATGGTCAAAGGTGACCCTAGGTATTTGACCGTTTCTACCCAGGAATGGGACGGTCGAAGATCGTGATACGTCCTAGCTTTCTACGGTTAGGTACTGATGCAGTGCAGAATGGATCGGATGAGCCTCTCCAGAAGAAGACTGCTGCACTTTTATCCGGGTTAATTTCGATTCTCCATAACCGAAACCACTCGGCGAGGCGGTTGGCTGCGGCTTGGAGTCGGATGGTGATACGGCCCTTGTGTAAGTTTGAATAGTATAGGGCGGTATCGTCTGCGAAAAGCGCAAGACTGACCTGCGGATCTTTCGGGACATCACTTGTGTAAAGTGAGAATAAGAGGGGGGAAAGAACGGAGCCCTGAGGGACACCTGCTAGGAGCGGCCGGCTTGAGGAGCGCGTGCCGTCGACTCGATATCGAAAAGTGCGATTCGACAAGAAGGCTCGTATGATGTGCACGAGCCTGTCTGGTATGTTGATGGAGTGAAGTTTATAAATTAAACCGTTATGCCAGACTTTGTCGAATGCCTTTGCGACATCGAAGAATAGTGCACCAGTACCGATGGGGTTTTTCAGGGTTAGCCCTGCGAGAATGTGTTCCGTTAAGCGGAAGGCCTGTTGAACGCAGGAGTGCGTATTCCTAAACCCGAACTGTTCGTCGGGAAGTAATCTATTAGCTAGGACGTGTTCTTTAAGTCGCCTAAGAATAATCCTTTCGTATACCTTGCCCACGGAGTTCAGGAGACTGATTGGGCGATAGCTGGTGGGGAGGTTCCGCGGTTTGTGCGGTTTGGGTATCCCGATGACGTCCGCTTCCTTCCAGGCATCCGGGAAGGAGCAGCTGGAGAGGAGCGTATTGAATATTGCCACAAGGAGGCAGATGATATTAGCGGGAAGCGCTTTAATTATTTTATTGTTAATCCCGTCGGGACCGGGAGCTGACTCGCTCTTTTTGAGGTTTTTTATAATGTTGGTGACCTCGTCGGTGGTCACGGGTTCTAACGGTTCGCCCGCTGGTGGTAACGACGCCCTAAGCGCCACGTCGGCGTTCACCTTTCGGAGGTGGTCTTGATCCGCGGGGGAGTTCGACGGGGAGCATTGGCTCTCTAGACTTTCCGCGAGATATTCGGCTTTCTCCGTATCATCGAATGCGAGAGTAGCGTTATCCGGTAAAATTAGAGGGGCATTTGCGAGATGGTGTCTGCTTTGAGACCCTGCGCCACACGCCAGTAAGCGGTATTCGAAGGCTCGAGGTCTGCTAGCAGGTCGCCCCATTTTGATTATTATATGATTTTATGCGCTCTTTGACCTCCCTTTGAGGTGGCGCAGTCTAACGCGATTAACATCCGTCGGGTATCTATCGTGAAGCTTAGCCGCGCGATTTTTGATCTTATCAGTCGACGGAGGCTCGAGGGAAGGACCCCGAATTGATCGGTCGACGCGGGGACCGTCCTTTTCGAGTCTTCGACGGCCGAACTAGGGTGCGAAGTTAAAGAGTCGATCGCCCGAAACGCCTTGTCGGGTGAGTCGATCTCGTTAATTGAGACGTCTAGCTGCTGGGTGGTCGTGGCTCTGAGTTTACCTTCGAGAGCACGCCAGTTGACTATAGTTTTGGTCTGAGGACCTCGCCTGTCGATTGGGCCAGCTTGAGGTCAACGGACATTAGGCGGAGGTTCGACCGTGAAGACGCAAAAGATGCGGTGCCACGAGAAGCGTGCACAAGCACTGCTGTTAGAGAAAATTATTTCTTGTATACTATTTATCTCTGTTAGAATTGAATAAGTATGTGTATTTAGGAAACAATGCTCGAGCAATTTGAGCCCCTTAAAAAATATGTGGAATCGATAAAAAGTACTTATTGTCAGGCTTCATTCAATTATTTCTCAAAGCTTGTTGGGCATTAAATTTAGATGAGATTTATTAGTATATTAAATGTAGTAGTCAGAAAATTGATAGTAAGGATGATGTTATCAGTGATGACTGTTAATTTTCCTATGTAATATCTCTAGTACATAAAATAGGTGTAATACAACAATATAAGGAAATAATGAAACCAGCATAATTATTACATTTACTTTATTTCAGATAGGTACATCAGAGTTGACAATGGGATTAACTCTTGTCTAATAAATTATATTTACCACAAAACCTGGAAATGTCTTAGTGATTCAGCATTCAAAATCCTAGCCGATTCTACAGACATGTCAACTAAAAATCATCACAATGGAATAATTGTTTAGAAGTTACTTATAGCATTTGGTTTACTTCAAATTTTCACCTAAATTAATTTGAAAGTTGCAAGATGCACAACAACACGAAAAGAAATAATTCTGCAGTGCAATTGTTCATCTTAACTTTCCCATACATCCTGACATATAGTTACAAATGTTGTTATTAAAATTAACTTAATGTTAACATTTGAGATGGGCGCACTGTGGTGATCTTTCCACAGAAACTGGACTATTCCTTAAAATATTAACTACGCTAGAAAAGCCCTCCAGTCTGCTGCTGGTAGACCTCTATTGTGTCGCCCTCTTCCATCTCCAGTGATGTTGGTGTGTCATTTTCATTAATGGGTTGTCCATCAAATCTGAATCTGACCACTTGCATCGATAGACCCTTAAAGCAGAAAATAAAATAATATTATAGAATTAAAAATATATATATGTTATAAATTAAATAAACATTTCTTGTACATAATTAAAATTTGAAATTTAATCAATATAAGATTAATAAATAATTTGCCCATCCAATTGTTAATATAATTAATATGACATTTACCCCCTTCTACCCAAATCTATTGAACCAATAATATGAAATTTAAAATACAATATGACTAAAAATTTTAAATTAAAGAACACTTGATGAATACAATGTTTTTTTTTACAATTTTCATCTATTTGTTTGCTACCACCCCTATACTCAAAAATTTGTTGTCTCAACTTAGAATTTAGATATTTTGTGGGCAATGAATTCTGAGACAGACATTTATAAACAAAAGGTTACAAAGATGGAGCCTTTGGTAAGTTGTTTCTTAATAATAGCATGAAACAATATGAAAATAAATAAAAAGGTTGATATTACAAGAAAAACCTTTTTGATGCACTATGTATTTCATTCCAGAAATAGTCAAACATTTTATGTTGAGAGTTTTGTCATAATTTTCTTGCTTTTACCTTTAATGTTATAATTAATAGATAATAGGAGCATGTGAATATAAAGTTTTTAATTTTTTATGACAGTAAGGGTGACAAGTAAGTACACAGTTCAGTTTTTAGCAAGTGATCAATATTGGCTCTGACACATACATTAATTTTTGAAGAGTTGTGTTACTAAGTGTAAGGTACACAGGAATTGTACAAAATTTAAAACAGGAAACAACTCCCTAAAATATATTGCACTCATTTGTGAAATAAACTGCAGCATGGCTACATGTTGTATTTGTTCCTTAACAAAAACGTGCTTTCTTATTTAAGCTACAATTGTAACTGGGAAAATGGCAGAGAACAAAATCTTTGTACTCCAAGTTTATTATACATATAGGAGTACAAAGATACTAGTCTCAATTTAACCACCATGTTGATATTACATAGAAGCCATCCACAGCTAAGAAATGTCTGTAGCAAGAGTCCATAGCACCAGGAAATTACTGAGACTAACGAGTAACCCAATTGTCGGTAAAAAGAATCTTAAGAATGAATATTTGTGTGTATGAGTCAGTTTTAGGAATGTGCAAGACTGTTATAAGCACATTAAACTTAAATCTTGATTAATTTTATTAGAAGTAAAAAATTATAAAGCATTTTTAAAGTGCAGAGATCTAAATAATATTTATTGATATATTTCAACATTTTGTAACCCCACTATATATTAACAAAAAGAAAGTGCTGCTCTGGAATAGATCCGAGTCGAAAACTTAGGCAACAATATTAATAAAAATAACGGTCATTTCATAAATTTCTAGCTTGTTAATCTAGAAGTAACTAGAAAGAAGGAATACATACCGCTCTGTCACAATAAGCATTCATTAGCTTTCTGAGCGGTGTGTGTTTTTTGATTTTGAACTGGACAATAGCATTATCTTGACCTAATACTTTCAAGTTGATGTGTTCACTTTCTCCCTGAAAATCACAAAAATTAGACATGGAATTGCAATAATAATCACACAGAAATAATGTACAACAACAGAAAGGACTCAAAAATTAACCACATTTTACGCAAAGCGCCATGGCTGTGGGGTGTGAAGCTAGCGTTGTATGAATTGACTGATAATACTATAATATCTGTACCTTTTTTTCATCAGACATTTTGAAATAAACTTATTTAGGTGACCTATAAACACAAAAACAAAGAACTGTAAATATGTCTAACTATTTAAACACAAACTAAATGCACTGTGACAGACTCTTGATCCGGTGGCGTGGTAATGGCGACCGGTGGAGTGGCTTGGAGGATACGGCACAGTACTGCCAACCGATGCGCGCTAAACATCGGCGCAACTAGCGCGCTTCTGCGCAGTGAATGTTTTAATGATAAATTACATTTTTCTTATAGTATATTTTTGGCTAATATCAGCAAAATACATTTTATATCGTTATCTTACGTAATATTGTATTATTTTATAGAATATGTCAATAATAGTGTGACGATAACTAATAGATATTCATGCAGAGTTATAAATTTAGAATTTACGAGATACAATGTACTGGCTTTAAAGAGGGGTGTACAAGTACATTGTTTTGCATTATTCATTATAAACTAAAAAGAAATATGACAATATTTACTTTACATTAAAATAAAAGTAGCTTTGCGTAACCTTTTGCCAACTTAAGAATTATAAATTGCAATGATAGGGATGTGACTTATCGATATTGGTTAACGGAAGTAAGTAGTGTTGTTCGCTAACCTTTAATCGAATGTCCTATGAACGACCTTCACGTTGTAGTTTTGAGATAGAAACAAAAACCTTATCTAATCTGTTTTATGTACATGGTATTAACTTTTTTTATTTAATTTTAACATACTACACATATAATTTTTTCTCTTATTCTTAATAAACAATTCTCAACATTCAATTACTCGAATAGTTCTAATAAAGTTTTGATATCAACTATATTCGACGATAATCGAAAGAAATTTAGAGCTTGTGTTGCAATGTAGAGTTCATTTTTAAATAAATCCACATAAATACTTTCATTCATCAAATAGATGATTAAATAGAAATTACGATTTTTCATTATGCTCAATTCTGATTCTAATTCGCTTTCTTGCTTCTCTCCTTGCCATACACCAACGCATACATAACGGTTTAAAAATAAATGTTTAATAATCACAAAGGCCACTTGAATAGAAGCAAGTTTCAATAAAAGAGTATAAAATGTTTCTAAGTGAAATATTTATAGTTACTAGTTAAAGAGATGGGATGGATTTATATATTTTTATTTAAAACCATATCTATGTATATACATTTGTTAGTGTAAAAGGATTGACGTCAAGTTATGTGTTGTATGAACTAAGAAAAAAACCAAGGTATAGCTGTATTTCATGACTAGTTATTAAATTGTCCGAAAACAATATGCATATGTGTGTATCAAAACACACAAGAACATAATCAGATCCACGATTCAGATAAACTAAACAACTTATTATTAGCATAAAGAGTATATCTGATTATGTTTCGTACTTAGATCAAATTACTATTCGTTATTTATATTATAATAATTATTATTTTATAATATAACTGTTACAATTCTGGTCCCTAAAGTTATACTAAACAAAATTTGAGCATGTAATAATTATGACGTAGAAACCAATAGTCTAACAACAATTCTACGAAAAACTTAATGCCGAACATTTCATGACTTTCAATATCAAGATTAAAACGATATGTGAATCAGTGGAGTGCTATATAATAAGTATTTATGTAAAGATATATATCAACATATATTTTTTTAAAGAGTTAAATAATTCTTCTTTTTCTCCATTTTTAAGTTCGTCGTCTTTACTCGAAGGTCTCTAAGTCTAATTGGTTCTGAAATACCGCTGACGACAGCTGATTCCACGAAGTAATAGTACGAGGTAAAAAACTACTTACAAATACCGCAGCGGTGGATTGCTAATCATGAAGATGGTAAGAAAATATTTTCTGTAATTCCATATCGACGATATCGCACATGGACATTTGTGGGTTAATTATTTTTCAATCTGTCGGACCACCAGATTTTATTGGGATGTCCAGAAGTATTTCCAAATCTTGCACTCCAGGCATTCTTATTTCGTAATTTTAAATATTGTTCGTATAACAAAGCTAACATGCTACGAGCCCTAATAATTGCAGTGCCTGTGAAAATCTTAATAATAATAATTTGCTCTTAAATTTATCACAGGTACCGCAAATTATTAAGAAGAAAAAATTGCATTACAAATGTAGAAGTAGGAAATCTGTGTATTTAGCTGGTATTATTGACGTGTAATAGAAGAAAGAAGTAGTCAAACTGAAATGTGAAAGAAAAGATATAGACAAAATTTAAGTTAGAAGTAATAATAGAATAAGAATAGTATTTATAAAGACGCAACTATGAATTTTTAAAAAAAGAATAAAAGAACAATTGGTTTTATAAAGCTTTAAACTGTTTTCTAGTTAAGTTACGGTATACTTTATTTGAGCACCATTGCAATATTCATGAAAGCTGATAATAACTATTATACATTGAACGATTTGATCGATTATTTTTAAATTTGGTTGTTGAATATCTTAAAACATACAATTTTGTAAGGAGTTAAAAGGTTCAGACAAAATTCAGTATTTCAATGTGTTAATAAAATGGTATATTACATAATTCCGGTTTATTAGTCGCGATTTTTAATTGTTATAATTTGTGTCCGGTGTGATTGCAAATGAACAGTATGCTTTTATATGCTTCATTTAATTAATATATTGATGTTACAGTACTTTTAAAAATAATTTGTTCACATTTATAGATTATTATTAATTTTAGAACATTGAAGTGATTTATGAAATTTTATTTAATTGGGAAGTTGTTTTAATTGGAAGAATATAAAGACGGTGGTATGATTTTTAGTTAGGAATTAAAGGTGAGTTCATGAAAAATTGTTACAGTATTATTTGAAAGAAGAATTAAAAATCGAAGAAAAGGCATTCATCGATATTTAATTTATGTTGCCATAAGTTCATTTACACATTAAAAATGCATATATTTTAAGAAACATGTGTTAAATCTCTGTTCAAAGGAGACGACACGTTAGCCCATGACGCAAAGGAGAAAGCTGATTTCTTAGCCTCTCTTTTGCGTCTAATTTGACTCTTGATGACGGGGGAACTCACCGCCGATCATCTTGCGGTGTGAGAGCTCCATGCCAGATGTCCGATTTCTGCAGGCATAAGGGTGTAAAGCTCTTCTCTTAGGCGTCTTTTTCAGTACTCTTACTCGTGCTGGAAGGTAGCTGTAATTCCAACATCCCTTTGTTCTCGAAAATAATGGAATCCATTGTAAGCTGTCAGCTCATGAAGTACCTAGAGGAGAACCAGCTGATTTAGTGACCATTAGTACGGCTACTGTTGGTGTCACTCAGCTGGTCTACTTGATACATTGATGGACGCAAGCAGTGGAGACCAAGGATGAGGCCTTGGCGGTTAGTCTGACGTAGCGAAGGCCTTCAATCGGTTTGGTACAAAACGCTTTTTTTTAATAGGCTTCCCGACAAATCGGTCACCAGTTTTCTCACGTACGAACCGTAGTATCATAGTCGATGGTGCATGCTCCGACTCCAAACCAGTGAATGCTGGTGTTCCACAAGGCTGTATGCTGTCTTCTACCTTGTTTCTTCTGTATATCAATGACATGTCGCAAATTAATAACATACATTGCTAGTCGCGGTTTTTCGGTTTACCTTGGCGTGGTTAATATAATATAATGGTTCGGTTTAGAAGTCATCTTAAATGGCATCTGCGGAGGGTATACTACGATCTTTTTAATTTGGAACACACACATGTTTTTTTATAGTATTCAGGATGACAAAGGTTCACTTGATAGTATGTGTTCCCAGTGGCCTATGAAACTTACATTAATCCTCGATAAGGAATCGTAATGATAATGCCTAATACAAAGTAATAAAGGTCTCCAGCTCCCTGCACTAACCAGACAAAACACAGCAACATTATGCTGCTATTTTACGCTCGTATTCTGTGAGGGTGCAGTCCTTCCCTGGTAGAGTCGAACCATTCATACTGTAACTAGAGACAATTTGCATTGTGGCTCTATTACTGTAAATCTGATAAGTAACGTCCAGGTACTTTCCTGTCTCTTTGATTTATTGATCTTTGCGAAGAGATGTTGCGTCTGTATGCATTTTTTACCGAATTTACCATGGCGAGTGTTCTGAGGAGTTGTTCGGATTAATTACAACCGCTGAGATTAAACGTCGTATAAAAAGATGGAATTTAAAATTACATCCATCCATCATTTTGATGGTTGGTAATTGACCACTGTAAGCTGTTCTTACAATTTTCTGCCACGCACAACTACTCTGTAGAATCACCAGTCGCCAGCGGTATTTCCGAATAGATGCGACTTAGGGACCTTCAAGATAAGTGCCTTTTTTATAGGCCGGCAGCGCATCTGCGATCTGGTGTTGCGTATGTTCATGGGTAGTGGTGACCTTCAGCTGCTTCTTCGTTTGCCACTATATAAAAAAGGCAGACATTAACACTAAACAATGAGCGCGTTCCTAACGTAACCTTTATTGTATTAAAATATTCTGCGAGTCGATTTCTCGAACGTCTGTCATAAAATCTCTCTTATTAATTTAGCTAGCAGTTTTATAATTATCAGTGTTAGTAAATGTGTTTAAAATTAAGAATTTATGATCAAACAACAACTAATTCAAAATCATCACTAGAAAACTATGCATTCTTACTAGTACTTCTCGTGCCGCATTCAGTTCATTTCTAGTTATAATCGCTTACCTTCAGTTTTATATTTACGTAATTTTATTGCACTTGTAAAAAAATTTATTTCCTCGTTTTTCGTGCTGGTTTTGCTCTGGGTAGGTCAGTCCCGGTCCACAACCGTTGAATCAAGCGAAACCTGGAAAGAAAAGACTGAGAATTAGGAAAAAATCGACTTTTTCTTTGAAAACGTGTTATAGTGGTACAGCCCTGTTTTATAGGAAATCACCTATATCCTCTCGTTATTAAGTCCATAGTATCTCCAAACAGTTTTTTCTTGTAGTATTTGTATAGTCTAATTATTAGACACCGTTCTCGTGCCGCATTCAGGCCATTTCTAGTTATAATCGCTTATCTTCAGTTTTATACTTACGTAATTTTAATGGAATTCTAAACATTTTGTTTCTTCCTTTTCGTGCTGTTTTTGCTCTCGGCCGGTCAGTCCCAGTTCACAAGCATCAAATCAGGTAAAACCTGTAAGAAAAACACACAGAATTAGGAAAAAATCGACTTTTTCTTTGAAACCGAGTTATAGTGGTAAAGCCCTGTTTTATAGGAAATCACCTATATCCTCTCGTTATTAAGTCCATAGTATCTCAAACAGTTTTTTCTTGTAGTATTTGTGTAGTCTAATCATTAGACACCGTTCTCGTGCCGCATTCAGGCCATTTCTAGTTATAATCGCTTACCTTCAGTTTTATATTTACGTAATTTTATTGCACTTGTAAAAAAAAATATTTCCTCGTTTTTCGTGCTGGTTTTGCTCTGGGTAGGTCAGTCCCGGTCCAAAACCGTTGAATCAGGCGAAACCTGGAAAGAAAACACTGAGAATTAGGAAAAAATCGACTTTTTCTTTGAAACCGAGTTATAGTGGTAAAGCCCTGTTTTATAGGAAATCACCTATATCCTCGCGTTATTAAGTCCATAGTATCTCCAAACAGTTTTTTCTTGTAGTATTTGTGTAGTCTAATTATTAGACACCGTTCTCGTGCCGCATTCAGGCCATTTCTAGTTATAATCGCTTACCTTCAGTTTTATACTTACGTAATTTTATTGCACTTGAAAAAAAATTATTTCCTCGTTTTTCGTGCTGGTTTTGCTCTGGGTAGGTCAGTCCCGGTCCAAAACCGTTGAATCAGGCGAAACCTGGAAAGAAAAGACTGAGAATTAGGAAAAAATCGACTTTTTCTTTGAAACCGAGGTGTAGTGGTGATGTCCTGTTTTATAGAATTCACCGATATCTTTGTGTATTAGAATCTCAAGCAGTCCAAATTTGTTTTTTATTGTAGCATTCGTTTAACCTTATCGTTAGATACTCATCTTGCGCCGCATTTCGGCCATTTCTAGTTCTAATCTGTTATTTTTAGTTTTATAATTACGTAATTTTATTGCACTTGTAAAAATTTATTTCTTCGTATTTCGTGCTGGTTTAGCTCTGGGTAGGTCAGTCCCGGTCCACAACCGTTGAATCAAGCGAAACCTGGAAAGAAAAGACTGAGAATTAGGAAAAAATCGACTTTTTCTTTGAAACCGAGTTATAGTGGTAAAGCCCTGTTTTTTAGGAAATCACCTATCCTCGCGTTATTAAGTCCATAGTATCTCCAAACAGTTTTTCTTGTAGTTTTTGTGTAGTCTAATCATTAGACACCGTTCTCGTGCCGCATTCAGGCCATTTCTAGTTATAATCGCTTATCTTCAGTTTTATACTTACGTAATTTTAATAGAATTCTAAAAATTTTTGTTTCTTCCTTTTTCGTGCTGTTTTGCTCTCGGCCGGTCAGTCCCAGTTCACAAGCATCGAATCAGGTAAAACCTGTAAGAAAACACACAGAATTAGGAAAAATCGACTTTTTCTTTGAAACTGAGGTGTAGTGGTGATGTCCTGTTTTATAGGAATTCACCGATATCTTTGTGTATTAGAATCTCAAGCAGTCCAAATTTGTTTTTTATTGTAGCATTCGTTTAACCTTATCGTTAGATACTCATCTTGCGCCGCATTTCGGCCATTTCTAGTTCTAATCTGTTATTTTTAGTTTTATAATTACGTAATTTTATTGCACTTGTCAAAAATTTTATTTCTTCGTATTTAGTGCTGGTTTTGCTCTGTAGGTCAGTCCCGGTCCACAACCGTTGAATCAAGCGAAACCTGGAAAGAAAAGACTGAGAATTAGGAAAAAATCGACTTTTTCTTTGAAACCGAGTTATAGTGGTAAAGCCCTGTTTTTTAGGAAATCACCTATATCCTTGCGTTATTAAGTCCATAGTATCTCCAAACAGTTTTTCTTGTAGTATTTGTGTAGTCTAATCATTAGACACCGTTCTCGTGCCGCATTCAGGCCATTTCTAGTTATAATCGCTTACCTTCAGTTTTATATTTACGTAATTTTAATGGAATTCTAAACATTTTGTTTCTTCCTTTTCGTGCTGTTTTTGCTCTCGGCCGGTCAGTCCCAGTTCACAAGCATCGAATAAGGTAAAACCTGTAAGAAAACACACAGAATTAGAAAAAATCGACTTTTTCTTTGAAACCGAGTTTTAGTGGTAAAGCCCTGTTTTATAGGAAATCACCTATATCCTCGTTATTAAGTCCATAGTATCTCCAAACAGTTTTTCTTGTAGTATTTGTGTAGTCTAATCATTAGACACCGTTCTCGTGCCGCATTCAGGCCATTTCTAGTTCTAATCTGTTATTTTTAGTTTTATAATTACGTAATTTTATTGCACTTGTAAAAATTTTATTTCTTCGTATTTCGTGCTGGTTTTGCTCTGGTAGGTCAGTCCCGGTCCACAACCGTTGAATCAGGCGAAATGTGGAAAGAAAAGACTGAGAATTAGGAAAAATCGACTTTTTCTTTGAAACCGAGTTTTAGTGGTAAAGCCCTGTTTTAGCATTCGTTTAACCTTATCGTTAGATACTCATCTTACGCCGCATTTCGGCCATTTCTAGTTCTTAATCTGTTATTTTTAGTTTTATAATTACGTAATTTTAATGGAATTCTAAACATTTTGTTTCTTCCTTTTCGTGCTGTTTTTGCTCTCGGCCGGTCAGTCCCAGTTCACAAGCATCGAATCAGGTAAAACCTGTAAGAAAACACACAGAATTAGAAAAAAT
>JAGSMU010000403.1:0-64477 GCA_029286865.1 Teinopalpus imperialis
CTAGCTTCAAATAGTCTTTCCGATAGTCAGGCGCCGATTCTATTGTGTTCCGTATAGAGTAGTAACGAAAGACTTAAAAAAAATAGTGCTCAAAATAAATAATGGTTGAATTCTTTTAATGACATTGATAGTAATGGTAATAATTAATCACAATTAACCAAAAGAGATTAATGGAGGGACATACAGGGGGGATGAACAGCTCCGTCCCTCGTTGGGACTTGGTAGAGTTAGGCTAATGGTGAATTTTAATAAAGTTTTTATATATATTATTATATTGTATTATATATATATATATATATATATATATATATATATAAATATAAATATATATATAACTAATCTGGCCATAAATACGTACGTGTTACGTAAAACTTTTATTTTTTTCAACTTTTTAATTATTTTGAATTTGGAACACATATATTATTTTAAAAACTTCTTTCGAATTCGCATCATTTTTGTTAATTATCAAATAACAATATGGAATCGGATGTTAAAGAAAACAGGATTGCAGTGATCGCCTTGCACAAAGTGGGTATGGCGCCGTCGGTCATTTTCCAGACACTTCAAAAGCTTGGTATCAGCCAAATGTTTATATATCGTACTATCAACAGATACAACATTTTACATACAATTTTTTAAGCTTATATGGTTTACATTACAAGTCAATATTCCTTTTTTTCGTGATGTTACGTAATGAAGCTCCTTAACATCTTTATGTAAAACCTTAACGTTCACAGTGTGATTTTCATCTAGAGAACTTTAAGTTTGTATGAGTTTGCAATATCTTTTGATAGTTTTGTATTTGTATTGATCATCTCAGATGATGGTCTATATTCGCTGTTGAACATAGGCCTCCCCCACATATATTCAATAAGCACATTCTTTAGGCCCATGCATCCATAGATTTGTATAAATATTCTATCCATCTAGTGAGGCTGGTCCTACATTACGATTGCCAAAGGAAGTTGCCACTCAACAATTCTTGAGTCTTACTCTATCATTCTTTTATCGCTTCTTCAAAATATACATATTTTTCGTGCCTAAATTATTTTCTTATTATCGCTTAATCTAACCCAATTTAAAGTGCCTACGATAAGATGAAAGATGAAAAAAGATGAAACGTTGGTTCGTATTGAGTGACTGTGTTGCTGATATGGAACATTTCCGAATATAGCAATTGAAGTAAAAACAATTAAATCTATGCATTTTACAATTTAGTTTGAGCATTTAGATATAGGGTTCGCTTTAAAAGCTGGAGATTGGAGGAAAAATTTGTGTGCATTATACTACATACTTTATAAAATATTATTCTTATAATGGTTTTTTTTATGTATATTACAATAAAAAAAAACCTTTTATATAAAGTATTTTTTTGGTTAAATATAAAAACAATCAACATAACATCAAATATAAGTATTATTAATAATGTACTGAAACTCTGGGTATAGAGAAAAGTAGCGAACATTTCGGACAAATAAAAGTTCTTTTTTTAATCGCCTGACTCGAGTGCTGCCGGTCTGTATTGCAACAATACGACACTATATTGCAGTAGCTAAACATCTACTGTCACGATAAGCTGATACTCATTACTTGTATATACCTAGTAAGTGAATTGTGTTTATTGCTGGGAAATGTACGTTGCCTTTATTCACCTCATTCCAAAACGAAATTAAAAAATAATTGCAACTATAACCTCATCTTTATTAAGTAAAATTATTAAGAAAGATTACATGCAATCTTTTAATATAGCAATCTCGAATTGGTCTACGTGGAACCGCGGTCCTATATGAATATAATATGCACCAGTGGATTGCCACAGGATATATGAATTTGGACAGACGAATTAAGTAAGTTAGGCATAGGCTTGTTAGTTATTCTGCCAGTACGAGGTTGCCGTTGAAGAACATTCTTCCTCATCGGTTATCGATTCTGCAAGCAATATGGCCAACTCACTTGAGCTAATATCTGTCTATTTTTTTTTGTTTTCTGTGTGTGTGTGTGTATATATATAACTAGTCTGGCCATAAATACGTACGTGTTACGTAAAACTTTTATTTTTTTCAACTTTTTAATTATTTTGAATTTGGAACACATATATTATTTTAAAAACTTCTTTCGAATTCGCATCATTTTTGTTAATTATCAAATAACAATATGGAATCGGATGTTAAAGAAAACAGGATTGCAGTGATCGCCTTGCACAAAGTGGGTATGGAGCCGTCGGTCATTTTCCAGACACTTCAAAAGCTTGGTATCAGCCAAATGTTTATATATCGTACTATCAACAGATACAACGACACTTCCTCTGTCGAAGACCAGAAAAGATCGGGGCGGCCGCGTGCTATTAGAACTACAAAGGCTGTTAATGCTGTTAAAGCCAGAATTCGTCGAAACCCCAATAGGAAGCAAAAAATATTATCGCGGTTCCCTCTAGGACTAAGAGGTATTATTAAACAAGACCTGAAGCTCGGTGCTTATCGTCGATATACAGGACTTGTCCTATATCAATCTTTACAATTAAAGAGAGTGGATCGATCAAAACGCCTTCTGTCGCGATACGCAGGTGGAAGGCACAGCAATATTCTCTTTACCGATGAAGAAATTTTCATGATTGAAGAACACTACAATAAGTAAAATGATAAAGTGTACGCTCACAATTCTAAAGAAGCTGCTCAAATGGTGGAAAAGGTACAACGTGATCATCATCCTGCGTTGGTGAAGGTTTGGTGGGGCGTGTCTTATCGAGGAGTCACAAAACTACATTTTTGTAAAAAAGGAGTGAAAACTTCAGCCAAAGTGTATCAAGATATGGTCTTGGATCATGCTGTGAAACCTTTTACACTTTAATACACTTTTTATAAATATACTGTGGACTTTCCAGCAGGACTCTGCACCTGGTCACAAGGCACGAATTACACAAGCCTGGCTTGAAACCAACGTTCCGGACTTTATAAGAGCTGAAGACTGGCCCCAATCTAGCCCAGTCCTTTTAATAATATTACATTACTTCTATAAAAACAAAATGCATTTTTATTTGTAACACAACTTATGGCCGGACTAGTTATATATATATACACACACACACACACACACACACACACACACACACACACACACACACACACACACACACACACACACACACACACACACACACACACACACACACACACACACACACACACACACACACACACACACACACACACACACACACACACACACACACACACACACACACACACACACACACACACACACACACACACACACACACACACACACACACACACACACACACACACACACACACACACACACACACACACACACACACACACACACACACACACACACACACACACACACACACACACACACACACACACACACACACACACACACACACACACACACACACACACACACACACACACACACACACACACACACACACACACACACACACACACACACACACACACACACACACACACACACACACACACACACACACACACACACACACACACACACACACACACACACACACACACACACACACACACACACACACACACACACACACACACACACACACACACACACACACACACACACACACACACACACACACACACACACACACACACACACACACACACACACACACACACACACACACACACACACACACACACACACACACACACACACACACACACACACACACACACACACACACACACACACACACACACACACACACACACACACACACACACACACACACACACACACACACACACACACACACACACACACACACACACACACACACACACACACACACACACACACACACACACACACACACACACACACACACACACACACACACACACACACACACACACACACACACACACACACACACACACACACACACACACACAGAAAAAAAAAAAAAAAAAAAAAATAGACAGATATTAGCTCAAGTGAGTTGGCCATATTGCTTGCAGAATCGATAACCGATGAGGAAGAATGTTCTTCAACGGCAACCTCGTACTGGCAGAATAACTAACAAGCCTATGCCTAACTTACTTAATTCGTCTGTCCAAATTCATATATCCTGTGGCAATCCACTGGTGCATATTATATTCATATAGGACCGCGGTTCCACGTAGACCAATTCGAGATTGCTATATTAAAAGATTGCATGTAATCTTTCTTAATAATTTTACTTAATAAAGATGAGGTTATCGTTGCAATTATTTTTTAATTTCGTTTCGGAATGAGGTGAATAAAGGCAACGTACATTTCCCAGCAATAAACACAATTCACTTACTAGGTATATACAAGTAATGAGTATCAGCTTATCGTGACAGTAGATGTTTAGCTACTGCAATATAGTGTCGTATTGTTGCAATACAGACCGGCAGCACTCGAGTCAGGCGATTAAAAAAGAACTTTTATTTGTCCGAAATGTTCGCTACTTTTCTCTATACCCAGAGTTTCAGTACATTATTAATAATACTTATATTTGATGTTATGTTGATTGTTTTTATATTTAACCAAAAATACTTTATATAAAAGGTTTTTATTGTAATATACATAAAAAACCATTATAAGAATAATATTTTATAAAGTATGTAGTATAATGCACACAAATTTTCCTCCAATCTCCAGCTTTTAAAGCGAACCCTATATCTAAATGCTCAAACTAAATTGTAAAATGCATAGATTTAATTGTTTTACTTCAATTGCTATATTCGGAAATGTTCCATATCAGCAACACAGTCACTCAATACGAACCAACGTTTCATCTTTTTCATCTTTCATCTTATCGTAGGCACTTTAAATTGGGTTAGATTAAGCGATAATAAGAAAATAATTTAGGCACGAAAATATGTATATTTTGAAGAAGCGATAAAAGAATGATAGAGTAAGACTCAAGAATTGTTGAGTGGCAACTTCCTTTGGCAATCGTAATGTAGGACCAGCCTCACTAGATGGATAGAATATTTATACAAATCTATGGATGCATGGGCCTAAAGAATGTGCTTATTGAATATATGTGGGGGAGGCCTATGTTCAACAGCGAATATAGACCATCATCTGAGATGATCAATACAAATACAAAACTATCAAAGATATTGCAAACTCATACAAACTTAAAGTTCTCTAGATGAAAATCACACTGTGAACGTTAAGGTTTTACATAAAGATGTTAAGGAGCTTCATTACGTAACATCACGAAAAAAAGGAATATTGACTTGTAATGTAAACCATATAAGCTTAAAAAACCTATAAGTTCTTAACATATAGCAGTAATATAAATTTTTTGAAACCGCTATTTCCTTTAAAAGCGTTCACTTGTCGTTAATATGTTGAAGATTTTATGTGAAGAAAGCGTGGAAGAGGCAGGAAATGAGTTGTTTTAACGCTTTGAACGATGTGAACATATAGAGCTTATCTTTTCAAATTGAATTAGCCCGCCATTGTGGAATTACCCGTGTATGTTTCGTATGGAGTATTGGTTTTGAATATTTAGTAGCCAATTTAGTTCCTGAGGAAGTTTTGTGATGAAATTGTTTTACGGCTAATACAACTATAATATAATTCCTGTGAAAGTGTGGTCTTCTCGATCGAGCCGACATATTCCTGCTGCGTCAACTTTTTAGCCGCGGTGTAGCTCTAGCTTGTAGGTATGTGTTGGTTGAATAATTAAAACGGTAAATTTAATTGTAACATAATGTTATTTAATTACTATATAAAACCAATTTTTATTATGCTCTTGGCATAAAATAAAATAAAAAAATAATGATATTTTTCATTTAACCCGTCATTACGTAGGACAAGGCATTTTGCAGGAGTGTATAAAACGCGGTCCTGTTTTATATGTATAGTCTATTTACTTATATCCTTTAAATATTTGTTGATGGTTGATGGCTCAATGTATACTCGGCACATTATAATATACGGATGGGTAAGCTGGTGATGTTCGAGCAGCTGTTGTGGTCGTATAGTTGAGTTTAACAAACTGTAAATATTATACTTTATTATAACTAAGAAGCACATTTATATTATTAAAAGAAAACACCTTTTTATAATTAGAGCTAATGACGCAAACGAAAAAGATATTGGTGTAACAAAATAGAAGAAGAGAGAAATCGACGTCTACTATGTAAAAAATGCCAAGTTATCAAATTCCGTATTATGGTTTTTATAGAATCGAAATGATCCAAACCAATTGAAACTATATGTAATTTATCACTTTACTTACTATTAATCATTCAGTGGTTCACAAACTCTCATGCTATTAAGTTGGGATTGTGAACGTTACTGATTTTGCTAGTAAATAATTATTTCATGTACTTTACATCGCGATCAAACATTTAAATTTCTAAACTTTGAAAGCATACCTACAAGAACGTTATCTAACGTCAGTGTACCGTCAGTATCACGTAACAGTATACGCCTGTTAGACTAATTTAGGTGGAAGATCATCCTCGTAATTAATTCCTCTAAGGAGCTCACGCGGGAACTAGTTGTTTTGAAACCGAATGCCCGACTTGCCTCTTGCAGTTTCAGACTACGTTGCGACTCTCCTCTGTCTTACTTGTATAGCGTTTATTAAAGGTGTTTCCTTGCATAGGTAGTAAATATATTATGTACATATTAGATTATTTATTAATATCTTTCATTTATTTTTCAGTAAGTATATTATTATAATATTATTATATACTTAATTTAATTTGTGGATACGAGATACACAAAAAAATCCTTACTTGTTGTATTAAAAACCCAGAATGATATGAGCAGTGAACAGAGCAAAATTAATTTTGCATTACTTACCTTTAAATGTTAATTAACATTGAGACAACTATGTCAATGTTATTTGTTATATCATTTCTGTAATTAACAAATTGCCTCGATAGTCGTTTATGTCTATTTCATTCCCAGTTAAGTTTAGGTTGGTTATCATTGATCACCATAAAGAATGTCTAGTTATACGATTTTCATTTTGTACATTGAAGGAAATTATATTTCAGAAACCAATGAATTCAATAAACAATATATATCTGCCAGGGAAATATAGCTCGTAATACTACTATACTGAAATGCAAATCCCTTGAACAAGTTATAATCATGTGGGATCCATTCACACCATAAAGTGCCAGTAGATATTATATTATACTATTGAATGGCAAATACTTACCTACGTAAATTATACTAATAAAACTGAACTGTATTAGTTATTTTGGAAATGTTTGCACAAAAAAACGAGATGTTTACGTAAAAAAAGTTAAGTAATATATATATATATATATATATATATATATATATATATATGTATATATATGTACAAACGAATCAAAACACTTATATTATAGCGGAATCTAACCTATGGTTAAAGTAGCTAATTAGGTAGCTTGTTCATCATGATGAAATATCGATTTGCTATTTTCATCACTACGCTACCTCTATAGTTATAATGACCATAACAATAGGTAAGTCTTGAATTGAATACAAACAATCTAGGTTTTCAATAAATTATTACGACACAAAAAAGGATTATTCAAAACTGTAAATATTACCGGCGCCTAGAAGTCAACAACTCAATTTAGCATAAACTTGAATATAATTAAATTAAGCTGATAGTGCTATGCAAAGCGTATGCAAAGTTTCAAGGAGATCGTTCAACTAGAAATGGGTCAAGTCAACATTTTTTATGGCATTAGGGGTTAGTAGCCCCCCCACTACTGCACAGTTCACTTGATAAAAAGTTATCTAAGCGACCACATCTACATTCATTATTAATAATATTCTTTATAGAGTTTCGTCATAATTTCATATATTTCCAAAGATTTATCACCCAACCTACCACGACCGTTCTAATCCGTCCGCTTTTTGTATTTTAAAAAAAACACAAACACCTTGTTTGTTTACGATATTTACACAGAGTACATGGCTTGTTGATAAAAAACGTTTCGTCATTTGCTATATTTATTTGCATTGTTTTGTTCATTTCAATTCTATAGACGGCGGAACGCTCCTGATGTTCTAGACTGACTACTGCGTCGTAGCTCCTCTTAGAGATAGTAGCCTCGCTGGAGTTCTTCGTGTCTCCAACGCCTTCCGAAGTGATAGTACAGATGTTTAATAATGATTTTGATATTAATTTAGACAATCCGCCAGAAGCGACTGACCGAGCCGAGGTTCGGCCCTTTCGAGCACTCTCGAGTCGGTCGCTCACGCGCAACAGGGTAACGGTCCAAGCCGAGGCTCCCTCTCGTTTTGGCATATTGCCAATACTTTCTCCTGACATACAAACGCTATTATATTTATTAATAAAAGCGTGTTCGCGCGGACACATATACACTGCAGGCCACCAAAATTAAAACCACCTTAATTAAAGTAGGAAAATGAAGTAAAACTCCAATAAAATATTAAATGTTTAATTAACCTGTTTAATGTAATAGAACATTGATTGACAAACAATATACTTTAAAAGCGTAATGAAATATTAACAGTCCATGCTAAAAAGGCTATAGTTAACTAAACTGATTTTTCATCAAAAACTCCTCCTTTACATTTTATGACTTTTTACACAAGTCTCGGCATACGGACAATCAATATGTTGATGGTGTCTTGTGATATATTGTTCCAAATTTCGCATAAATCATTCCACATTTTGTTCTCGCGAGGATGGGCCACGATTACGGACATTCATATCAAGCTCTTCACACAAAAGTTCAATGGAATTGAGATCCGGGCTCTGAGGAGGGCAAACCATGTTTTTTAACTCCCCTTGTGCCTCTTTCTCTTCTAAATATACATAATTTTAATCCTCTACATAATTTTGAGCTATGCTTTGGATCATTATCTTGTTGGAAAATGAATCCATTTCCAATTAATTGCAACCCGGAAAAAACGGCATTTTGTTCACGGGTCCAACTCCACATCCGTAAAAACACCCCCAAACATTAATGTTACCGCCACCGTGCTTGACTATACTCCTTGTGTATTTATAATTAAAAGCATTGTTTACAGGACGTCTAACATAGCGCTTTCCATCGAAATTTACCATATTTATTTTTGTTTCATCAGAAAATAACACCTTTTTCCATTCTCGTACCATCCAATTAACATATTTTTTAGCGAATAATAATAGCTTCTCTCGGTGTTGCTTGGTAAGAAGCGGTACCTTTCGAGTATCTTTCAAACAATTTAGCTTCCACTAATCTTCGGCGTATCAGTCTTGACGAGATGTTTCTCGGGTCATCAGGCGAAAAAACTTCATTTTTATTCTGGTTGAAGTCTTTACTTGGGTCTTTTTTAGCAACACGAACGATTAGCGGATCTTCTCTGGCAGAGGTTTCTCTTGGCCGAGCCTTTCGAAGAACATTTTCCACAGTTGCATGTGTTTTATAATGATCAATTGCATTAAAAACTTTCTTAACACAACAATTTATATGCTCAGCTATTCTTCTGTACGTTCACTTATGATCTATATGTACCACACCTTTTATTTTTGCCCATTTTTAAGAAAAATAAAATTCAGATTAAATTTTGACTTGCCGCCAAAATAATAGAAAAAGCCAAGAAGGAAATGTTATTCTCCAATTTCAAAAAACTAACGAGCTATAGATGCTTTTTTTAAATGTTTCTAATTAGGCGTCCAAGCGGCCAGTAACAGAAATAAACTCCTACATGTGTAAGACTCATTGTGTAATTAATAGTAAGATATGTTTTATATTTTATGCATTTAATGAATTTTTATATTTGAGTGGCTATATTATTTCCTAATGTAAGAGTTACTCAGCTCGACCAGAGATCATCCGCTTTAACAGAATACGCGCGTAAAATAGCAGTTGTTCGCTGATGTAAAATTAGATAAAGCTGTAAAGTTCTCTGAACCCACAGCAATACTCACACACAAAAAAAAAATCGCTGCTGTGTTTCCAATGTTTAATCAAAGACAAAGTAATTAGAGATTCTACCTTTATTTTTAAAGAGAAAATGAGCACACAATTCACCTGATGGCGAGTGATCCCTGCGGCCAATGACATAGTACATTCATCCTTGAGAAAGAATCATAATGCAGATGCGTTGTGACCCTGAAGGACTGAGATGGAATGCCTCGTCAGCACACAGCACATGTCAAACACAGCAGTATTATGCTGGTATTCTGAGGGCGTGGTCCTACCCCGGTCGAGCTGACTCATTCATTATGCAGCTAAGTTCGTTCTTCGGCTCCAAGCATCCAGTTGCAGCCAACTAACTCTGCAGTAAAACACGATTACTCCATCGCTTATCCGTACTGCTTTATCACGTTTAGGACGTGATGAAATGTGAATAGTCTCTTGCGCACTCCATCTACTGGATTAGAAAAAGCAGTTTATATGTAAAAGTACATTTATAGTTAGCTGAAAATCTACTCACTGTTTTGAACAAAATGCTTAATTAAAATAACACATAATTATTATAGTATTTATATGTTTTAACAACAATCGACCCGATAAAAAATTCACGTATTGAAATCTACACGGAGCTGTAAATACAATACACCTGCAAAAGTAATAATTTATCAAGTTGTAACGAAAATATAACATTCTTGTTGTCTTTCATCCCGTCTGCTGTTGTAAGATTATAGACGTCGGCTTGGAATTGATGGAATGAGTACGCAGGAATGTAGTTTAACGAGGCGTTGCAACGATACAATCAGAATCATAGGTCCAGTTGGTGCTGGGTCCAGAAACTGGGCGGCCGCCCGACATCATTTTGATTTTGACTATTTATATAACAGGTGGAAATTCACGTTTTCTCGTCACCCTTCTTGACGTATTAGTTAATCTTAAAATTGCAATTAGTAATAAAGCTGAATTTGATATGGGACCATAACAGTACACTTGGATTGGAAGACTGGTTTTGTACAAATATTGACTCGGAAAATGAAGCGCTGGACTATTTACTAGCTAAACAGTGGTAGCCACTCTACAGTTGATACTTAAAGGCTGCAGCATTACTTCGACCTGGGAAGAACACTACTTTTAAACGGCACCGATATTTTTATTTGTGCGCAGGGCTTTCTTGTGAATGTTTTGATGTCCAAAAGATTAAATGTAATGAGGATTCTTTTAATTATGTTATGGTTAGCCTTACCCGTTTGGTCAATTATGATAACCCTCAAATTGAATCTCTATATAATGACGATATTCTCATGGTCTATTTCGATCAAGGCCTTTGGTCATTGCCAGATGACATCAAGTGCCCAGAGAATTTTGTAGTGCCGTAAACATTCCCGCAAACAGAGAGGCATTTATCATCGGTTTCCCATTCTGATATAATGTTTGTGCAATAAGATCGTAGGAAGATTCAGATGCAGTGTCAGGGAGACGGGACATTCATACAACACATTCGGACACAAAAAGCCAACAATTTGTGATGCACAAATATTGTTCCGCGCCGGCGTCTCGAACCCGTGACCTGTGACGCAAGAGCCTGGTACACCACGCGATCTTCAAACGCTCTATACACATTTTATATAAAACACTGACATTGGAAATTTTCATAATTTGTAAATATTGCTCATGCGTGTCGGCTGTAAAATTAAATATTAAATTTGTTAGTGTTGCTATATTGACAAAAACCTAAAAAAAACACCCTTTACAATAAAACTTAGTAATCTTTCGATTTCAATATGAAATAAACAAGAAAAATAAACTGAGTAACTAAGTGTTGACGAATGTCAAACAACACGCAAATATTTATATTCTGAAATCTCGATAACACGGCTATTTAATTTCCGCTAGCGTGTTTCGTCGAGAGTTCTTTACAACAATTATTAAGCAAATGAAAATGTCACGCAGTAATAGGTATTCCGTTAATATATTCATTCATTTATATAATAATAATAATAATAATAATAATAATAATAAAATAATAAATTAATGAATAAACTCATACCTACTATATGAATACAGACTGTGTTTATTCATTCATAACTCATATTATTATTTTTTATAGCATTAAGAGTAACAAACGAGCACACAGTTCACCTGATGGTAAGTGATTCCTGCGGCCCATGACATCTCCATACAACCTTGACAAGGAATCATAATGCAGATGCGTTGTGACCCTGAAGGACTGAGATGGAATGCCTCGTCAGCACACAGCACATGTCAAACACAGCAGTATTATGCTGGTATTCTGAGGGCGTGGTCCTACCCCGGTCGAGCTGACTCATTCATTATGCAGCTAAGTTCGTTCTTCGGCTCCAAGCATCCAGTTGCAGCCAACTAACTCTGCAGTAAAACACGATTACTCCATCGCTTATCCGTACTGCTTTATCACGTTTAGGACGTGATGAAATGTGAATAGTCTCTTGCGCACTCCATCTACTGGATTAGAAAAAGCAGTTTATATGTAAAAGTACATTTATAGTTAGCTGAAAATCTACTCACTGTTTTGAACAAAATGCTTAATTAAAATAACACATAATTATTATAGTATTTATATGTTTTAACAACAATCGACCCGATAAAAAATTCACGTATTGAAATCTACACGGAGCTGTAAATACAATACACCTGCAAAAGTAATAATTTATCAAGTTGTAACGAAAATATAACATTCTTGTTGTCTTTCATCCCGTCTGCTGTTGTAAGATTATAGACGTCGGCTTGGAATTGATGGAATGAGTACGCAGGAATGTAGTTTAACGAGGCGTTGCAACGATACAATCAGAATCATAGGTCCAGTTGGTGCTGGGTCCAGAAACTGGGCGGCCGCCCGACATCATTTTGATTTTGACTATTTATATAACAGGTGGAAATTCACGTTTTCTCGTCACCCTTCTTGACGTATTAGTTAATCTTAAAATTGCAATTAGTAATAAAGCTGAATTTGATATGGGACCATAACAGTACACTTGGATTGGAAGACTGGTTTTGTACAAATATTGTTCCGCGCCGGCGTCTCGAACCCGTGACCTGTGACGCAAGAGCCTGGTACACCACGCGATCTTCAAACGCTCTATACACATTTTATATAAAACACTGACATTGGAAATTTTCATAATTTGTAAATATTGCTCATGCGTGTCGGCTGTAAAATTAAATATTAAATTTGTTAGTGTTGCTATATTGACAAACACCTAAAAACACCCTTTACAATAAAACTTAGTAATCTTTCGATTTCAATATGAAATAAACAAGAAAAATAAACTGAGTAACTAAGTGTTGACGAATGTCAAACAACACGCAAATATTTATATTCTGAAATCTCGATAACACGGCTATTTAATTTCCGCTAGCGTGTTTCGTCGAGAGTTCTTTACAACAATTATTAAGCAAATGAAAATGTCACGCAGTAATAGGTATTCCGTTAATATATTCATTCATTTATATAATAATAATAATAAAAATAATAAATTAATGAATAAACTCATACCTACTATATGAATACAGACTGTGTTTATTCATTCATTTATATAATAATAATAATAAAAATAATAAATTAATGAATAAACTCATACCTACTATATGAATACAGACTGTGTTTATTCATTCATAACTCATATTATTATTTTTTTATAGCATTAAGAGTAACAAACGAGCACACAGTTCACCTGATGGTAAGTGATTCCTGCGGCCCATGACATCTCCATACAACCTTGACAAGGAATCATAATGCAGATGCGTTGTCACCCTTGAGGACTGAGATGGAATGCCTCGTCTCCAGTAATAAAGGTCTCCGGATCCCTGCACTCACCAGACGAAACACAGCAGCGTTGAGCTGCTATTTTACGCTGGTATTCTGTGAGGGCGTGGTCCTACCCCGGTCGAGCTGACCCATTCATTCTGCACCTAGAAACAAACTGCAGTGTAACTCTACCACTGTCAAATGTCATTAAAACTTAAGTACGTCCTTATTCATTCTAGATACGCAAGCACCTTCACTCCTGAGTTTCAAAAAAAGGTTTGATATTCCTATATTATTATATAATAGTAATATAAAAGTTTAATGTTCCTATCTATTAGGATAACTAATATAAACTATTTTTATTCATTAGTGTCACATCGTAGTTATTGCCTAGCTGCAGCATGAAGGTCAGTGCACATACCAAACAATACCTATATTAGCTTGAAAGAACAGCATTATGCTACATTTACGGTGTTACATTAGGGGTGTTTTGCCTCGAGAAAAAACGGAAACCTTATTCCGATGACAAGGTAGTCGAATTCAGTAAGGTGTATTCCCACTTATCCCTCAGGGATGGCAAGCCTTGTGATGTTCAATCAAAGATTAAGGAAGTCATCGGTTGCATCAGTTTTTTGCCATTGGGTAATCTGTGTGACTTGTTTGATACCCTTAATATCTTTAAAAAATAAAATTGACTTTGCTGTCATGGGTTTAATAGGTCACTTAAACTGTATGCTCGTGCACTTTCCTTGTTATTTAAATAAATCACATTTGTGCTAAACAACGTAATTAATTTTAGAATTCAACGTCCTACTGAGTTCTAAAGTAGAAATGGGAAAGGAGACGCAACCTTTGATATTTACTTAAAACTGTCAATCCTGAAAGGCAAATGAAAACAGATTTTTTTATTCTTCAATATCAATATAAAAATCTGACAGAATTAACGAAGCGGGACCAAATATTCAAAGGTCTCAATGGTTTAGAAATAATAATTAAAAATAATATTATGAGTTTCTAATAGTAAACCGTTTGAGAGTTTGTCGATAGAGCTGCAAACCATCTGGATAGAGATGAAAAATATAATATAATAAACACAGAAAAAGAAAAGGAGAGAGAACGCTCCCTTGAGGAACACCCGCAGTGAGATCACTCCATTTCATTTAGAATAAGTGTTATTAACAATGACCCGCTGCGAGCGTCCGCGAAGATATGAATTAAACCAGTTAATGGCAGAAGAAGCGATATTTATCGATTTAAGAATCGCAAGGAGGATATCAAAGGGAAATAAAAGCACAGGCGAAGTCCAAAAGGATTAGGAGATAAGTATTGTGAGAGATTTATTTTCCAATGCCCAACGGATGTCATCAGTTACCTCAACAAGCACAGTAATTGTATTTTGGCCTCGGAAATCAGACTATAAAGAACTGAAGAAGAAGAAGTGCACAATATGTTCAAGAACCTTCGATAGTATATTATAAGGATAGGATATATTGCAACACTTAATAAAACGTAATCTTATAATATGGTTGAATATGGTATAAAACGGTCATGGTATGTTTTCTCATTGTATGCAATCCGCCAAGGTTTGACCGTGTTACCTACTTACCACATATATTTTATTTATGGTTATTTTGTTTCGACGCTTTGTCTGTATATATTGGTTTGATATAGTTAAAGGAAATAAAAGCACAGGCGAAGTCCAAAAGGATTAGGAGATAAGTATTGTGAGAGATTTATTTTCCAATGCCCAACGGATGTCATCAGTTACCTCAACAAGCACAGTAATTGTATTTTGGCCTCGGAAATCAGACTATAAAGAACTGAAGAAGAAGAAGTGCACAATATGTTCAAGAACCTTCGATAGTATATTATAAGGATAGGATATATTGCAACACTTAATAAAACGTAATCTATAATATAATAAACACAGAAAAAGAAAAGGAGAGAGAACGCCTTTGAGGAACACCTGCAGTGAGATCACTCCATTTCATTTAGAATAAGTGTTATTAACAATGACCCGCTGCGAGCGTCCGCGAAGATATGAATTAAACCAGTTAATGGCAGAAGAAGCGATATTTATCGATTTAAGAATCGCAAGGAGGATATCAAAGGAAATAAAAGTATGTTACTAAAACGATATTCTTTAATACCATATAAACACAGGAAATATAAACAATAAATAAATACTCATTTTAGGTCGTTAAACAAAAAGCTGTCTTATCTCTATAGAGTGATCTCTTTTAGGCAATTAAGGGCATAGGTCAACTTTTTATTTGGAAATGTTTACCCAAACCCTAAGTAAATACGTATAAAAAAGAAAAAAAATATACAGGAAAGAAGTTAAATACATGTTCATACGTGTTGATATACAAATATTTTTAGACTAGCGACACAATAAATGTTAAGGATAAGAAGCAAATTAAGAGGGCTAAATAAAGAGACTTTTAATATTTTATTTTGGTTGAAAATCCGAATATACTCTAAAAAAACTCGAAACTATACATCCTTAACATTTCGATTATTAAGGAAATATTGAATTAATTGCTACTTCATACATTATATAAGTTATCTATTTGTCCGGTACGGGTTACTATATATGTTATATATAACGTATTGTTAAAGCGTTAATTTAAGTTGTAAATGCTACACTCAGATGAATAGTAGTTATTGCATAGTATCATGTTATGGTAGCAGGAATCAATTCCCATCAGGTGACTCTCTTTGTTACTCTGTAATAAAAAAGAAAGTTTAAACTTGTTTCAAACGGAATCAAAAATGTCTAAGTTAGTGTTCAAAAAATAAATTAATTCTTACGAAAGGATTATTCGGCTAAATATTATCATAATGCCCATAAGGATCTTTAACATAAACATATTGCTTTCAACGTCCAATGTTTTAGCTAAAAGGTTTTGGTATTCTCTGGAAACGCTGACTTCTTTAATCTCGAAACTTTTCTCTTTGTTTGAGATTATTTCTCACAATCCTTAATTCAAGACCATTAGACTTGTTTTTCGTTTAGCCGTTCAGTTACTAAACGACGTCAATTATTATTTGATGTTTTTTTTAAAGAATATTAGCAATGCTATTAACATTACTAATATTCCGGTGAACCACTACAATTAAACTGAAAATGCTTGTGCTAGGAGATGGTGGATGAACCTACGACCTTAAGTTTCGTAGACCGTACCCTAAACCATTAGGCTATTGACACATTTAACGACAATGAAGAATGAAATGTTAGCATATTCATCACCATCATCGTCATGATCATTTCAGCCCATCGCTGGTCCACTGCTGAACATAGACCTCCCTAACTGACTCCACAAAGTGCGACCCTGGGCCACCTGTATCCATCGACTTCCTGCAACTTTGCACGGGTTGCTCTTGGTGAGTCGTCCTATGCTGCGATGACCAAAACGAAGTTGCCAATCGAGAACATAATAAAGCTCGTGAAAGCCAAAACAGATAAAAAGATAAAATATCTGGCACACTAGGTGACCGACATGTGGGGTGGTATGACGGCCGAAATTATTCCTATAGTCGTATCTGCGAACGGATTAATCCCAACCAGCCATTTGAATCACCTAAGGCGGTTGGGACTCCGGAACGTGCAGCTCCGGGCTCACTTGGCACCGCTCGTATAGTCCGCAGGTTTCTTTCCCTTTCTCCCTGACCCTCGACCGTTTGGTCTTCCCTGTCGAATGATACCCGTCTGTTTGGTCTTTATATATGTATTATATTATATTATACATATTTGTTTGTTTATATGTTTATAGTTATTTATTTATTTATTCTATTGACCAATCAGGCGGAGACGGAAAAAAAATATCCCCTATATAATAAGAATAAACTTTATTAGACACAAACATTTGTACATAAGTTATATTTGTACATATATTTTGTTTAAAAAAAAGAGAAACAGAATTAGAAGGATGTCCTGTTGAACCCTGCACTAGGTTAGAAACCTGTCTTGGGTGCCTTCCGTGTTATCTAAAACTACATAAGCAGAAAATAAAATTCATCCATACTAGGGCATATTTTATACAATTAGAGCAAAAGGCAGTACAACCACGACTTAGGGTCCTTCAAGAAGCGAGCCAATTCCTTTCTTAAACGCCGGCAACGCATCTGAAGCTCTTTCACTTTCGTTCGTTGGTGTTTCACTTTGGTGTTGCGGTTGTCCATGGGCGTCGATGATCACCTCGGTGTTCCCGCCGCTCGTTTGCTCCCTTCTTTCTATAAAAAAAAAAAGTACCGACAAGATTATTTGGTACCTTCCTTTCCCATCAGTTATTGATTCTACTAGCTATATGGCCGGCCCATTGCGACTTTAGCCTATTCATCCTTTTAATGAATATAACATTGTTTTATTACCTTTGTGGGTATTTGATACCTATGAACGTGAAGATCATAATAAAGTTTGTTTTTCTATCAATCATGCGCCTCAATTTAATTTTGAGATTACATGACTACAATCAATGGGACAATGATTTATTCATAATATTATAGTAAAGGTATACCAAGCCGTATGGCCGTCTAGCGACTCCATTACATGCTTACTCACCGTGCATGGATTACAGATCATAAATTTATGACCTTACTTAGTTATTACGATGGAATAATGGTATTGCCACAGCAATGTCATTATTACATAGGATTGTCTCTATGGACTATGGTTTCTTCGTATACCACACTCGTTTGTTCGATAACAAATTAATTTCAAATAGGCTCAGTTGCTTTTAAATTTTAAATTTAATAGTGCTACATGATTATAAGCTATCATATTATTATTTTTACTTATTGTGAATAAATACTGCCTCCTCTATATAATATCATAGGCAAAAGACTTCACTTGTTCTATTAATACCAAAATTATTGTTAATAACACTAATTATTCGTGTTATTAGTACACGATTATGAGCTATCTCATTTTATATAATTTCAATTAATAACGGATTATTCCGACATTTCTAGACATAAAGATTTACAGACTTTTCTATATAACTATTTCATTAAAAAATTATCATTTATAAAATTTATCTGAAAAATAATAAAAAATAATTATTTATGATTATACAAAAGGGATATTAAAATAATTAAAAGTAATGCGAGAAAAATGTATATAATATAGTTGGTGAAATGATTTTCTGTGTCTAATTTTAGCCGATTTACGCGCATATACTGCGATTACAGAAGCTCTAAGTTTGCATAAGCACACTTACTATAATGATTTCTTAATGATCCATGACCATATTTAATATATTTTATTAGACGATGTTAACAACTTAAATTATAGTGCCAAATACTCTTTGAGCAAACAGAGGCATATTCGCGTGTTCTAACGGCGATGTAAGGAAAAAATGGTAAAAGCGGGTGGGAAGGAATCTATTATTAACAGCACTTGTTTAGTACCAAGCCGTAATATTGAGTTTATATAAACGTAGGTACCTTAAAAATTAAAACACATTTTTGACCCCTCACCCCAAATTCCCCAAACTAAATAACAGTAGACAAAAATTGAAGCAAACGAACTATAGTCGGCGTGAGCAAGATTAAACTAACAGTTAGTCTTTGCTCTACGGAGAGAAACGGACCGAAATTTGAAATTGAAAAAAGCTGCACCGTGAACGCAATAAATATAAAAAGAAATATTGCGATATGTTTTCAAAGAGGGAAGAGGATATTTTCTGGGTGACACTCTTGCTGCCTTTATCATTTAAAAAAAGTTTTGTTCCTATGGTATGGTTAGTACTGGAGAGTCTACATTGGCCAACCAGTGAGTCGCGTTTGTTATATAAAAATAAAACCTGCGTACAAAAGATTCGTTTACCAAGAGAATCCTAATTTTATAAAATTAAATATTACCATAAATTAACATACCATCCAACCATGAAAAAATAACTTGCTTTCCGTAAAAAAACTATTAATTAAAATATTACTATAATTTTCTAGTGAAGGTTTCAAGGGGTTATGGCTTTTCGTGGGTGGTGACATAAAAATATTTATAATATAAACAATGTTGTAGATATACATGTTTCGAAAATATAATTATAATTAATTAAATATTATTTATCTGGCCATTACCCTGAAATTATCTGTAATAACAAATGCGTACATTGTTATTTTAGTATAATTACTGTGTATAAGTTAGATAAATAAATAAATAAACAAATTTATTGTTACGGAAGCGCGAGACATCCTACCACAAGTATTTATTTACTACTTACTTACTTAACTTAGATAGATGTAACATTTATAAGAATAAATATATTATTATATTACTTGAAATATAGTTATCCGTTTGCAGCTACGTAAAGCTGTGTGGCTGTGAAGACAAATGACAGCAGTTCGGTACAACATCTTCAACAACAATGGACCGGGAATTACAACAAGAGGAGTTTAATGGCGTCGAGTTTCAACGGATTGTACTTGGAATCAAATTCATTGTACCCAAACAAGGACCGTCGTTCCTCGCTGACTTTAATCATGACGGGAAAATTACGACCGCTCTCATTTGGCGACCGTCAAACGATTCATCCACTGGAATATCTACTGAGGTTCGTATACACTATTAAAGTTGCTCGTTGTGCATTGTATTATATATATTTATATATATATATATATATATATAAATATATATATAGATATATATATATATATATATATATATATATATATATATATATATATATATATATATATATATATATATAAATATATATATAGATATATATATATATATATATAAATATATATATAGATATATATATATAAATATATATATAGATATATATATATAAATATATATATAGATATATATATATATATATATATATATATATATATATATATATATATATATATATATATATATATATATATATAAATATATATATAGATATATATATATATATATATATAAATATATATATAGATATATATATATATATATATATATATAAATATATATATAGATATATATATATAAATATATATATAGATATATATATATAAATATATATATAGATATATATATATAAATATATATATAGATATATATATATATATATATAAATATATATATAGATATATATATATATAAATATATATATAGATATATATATATAAATATATATATAGATATATATATATATATAAATATATATATAGATATATATATATATATATATAAATATATATATAGATATATATATATATATATATATATAAATATATATATAGATATATATATATATATATATATATATAAATATATATATAGATATATATATATATATATATAAATATATATATAGATATATATATATAAATATATATATAGATATATATATATATATAAATATATATATAGATATATATATATAAATATATATATAGATATATATATATATATATATAAATATATATATAGATATATATATATATATATATATATATATAAATATATATATAGATATATATATATATATATATATATATATATATATAAATATATATATAGATATATATATATATATATATATAAATATATATATAGATATATATATATAAATATATATATAGATATATATATATATATATATATATAAATATATATATAGATATATATATATATATATAAATATATATATAGATATATATATATATAAATATATATATAGATATATATATATAAATATATATATAGATATATATATATATATATATATATAAATATATATATAGATATATATATATATAAATATATATATAGATATATATATATATATATATATATATATATATATAAATATATATATAGATATATATATATATATATATAAATAT
Source organism: Teinopalpus imperialis (assembly GCA_029286865.1). Taxonomy (NCBI): domain Eukaryota; kingdom Metazoa; phylum Arthropoda; class Insecta; order Lepidoptera; family Papilionidae; genus Teinopalpus; species Teinopalpus imperialis. The sequence goes on from JAGSMU010000403.1 coordinate 21,559, forward strand.
ATATATAGATATATATATATATATAAATATATATATAGATATATATATATATATAAATATATATATAGATATATATATATATATATATATAAATATATATATAGATATATATATATATATAAATATATATATAGATATATATATATATATATATATATATATAAATATATATATAGATATATATATATATATATAAATATATATATAGATATATATATATAAATATATATATAGATATATATATATCACTCACCCAGGATTGACTGGAAAAGTGACAAATGCCAATGAACATGAAGTGCGACCTTGTAAACCTTATTTAAAGGACAAAAATAAAATAAAATAAAATAAAATAAAATAAAAAAACCAAGCCAGTCGCAATGAGGGACGATACCTCATTATATGAAGCGGCGGCCGATGCAAGTTTGCATGTTAGTCTGCATGTGACACTACCATATCTATGACCAAAGTATAACGCTATTCCCGATATTTATTTATACTTAGAAAATATAAATAAAATAAAATAAAGATCGGGAATATTTCATCAAATATTAATTCAAATAGCCAAAAAATAAATCTGAGCAACAGATTTTTACGAGAATATTTTGACCGCACGCGTATGGCATGTTTCGCATATTGCTCAGGAAGAGAAAGGAGAATGATTTTATTTATTTTTATTATTTTAAAAACACTATTAAATTTAATTATTATTTTATAATTTTACAAAAAAATATTTCCATTTTTTATTTATAAACAATAAAATTATATCATCATCGCCCTAAATGTAGAAAGACGAAGGTAGAGCTACTTTTGTATCCATGTGCGGCATGATGAGGAGTCAACTCGACCAGGGAGGGACCACACTAAAGAACCGTTTAGTCTTTTTTGCGAATGAGCGACGACAATGTATTTCTGTATGGTGACTAATACCTTAAATACTAAAACTAAGAATGCTGGCTGCTCATCCCTCTGAATATATACTTAACTCAAACCTTCAGGTTGAACAGAACTAACTCTCATGTAACCAGCATCTTGTTTATGTAATCATTTAATTGCTAAAGCTGATTGTTGTCGTTTTTGCTGCTTAAGTACTCTTTATGTAAAATATAAAGTGCTAAATCCCCACTGACAAACTTTTAGAGGACACACTTTTTATGTTTTTTTTATTAAGCAATAAAAAAGCCGCAGTATGGACAGGAGCATTATCTTGGTGGAACAAAACTTTCTTAGACAACATACCAGGCCTTTTTATTTTTATTTCTTCACGCAAACGTTGTAAGAGTGTGTAATAATAGTCCGCATTTATGGTTTTACCTTTTTCAAGGTAGTCAAACATAATGACCCCGCTACAGTCCCAAAAAACTGAAGCCATTACCTTCTTGGTTGACAAAACGGCCCGAGCTTTTTTAGGGGGGGTGACTGACCTGCTCTTTTCCATTGCTTGGATTGTACTTTGGACTCTGGTGTATTGTGGTGAACCCAAGTTTCATCCATTGTTACGAAACGGCTAAGAAAATCTTGAGGATCACTTTGGAACAGATCCAAACAATCCTGTGATACTGTTTGGCGGGTGCGTTTGTTTTCGGCTGAAAGCAGTTTAGGTACCCATCTGGCAGAGACCTTAGAAAATCCAAAATTATGTTCTGTGCTCGTTCATAGGAAATGCCTATTGCTTCTGCTATCTCTGCAATCGTCAATCTCTTGTCATTCAAAATCAGGTCTAAATTTTATATATGGTATTTTCGTCTGTGGTAACCGTCGGCGGCCTACCACTCCTAGGTTCTCTTCTTGCACTGCTTCTCTGCCACTTTTGAAATCCGCTACCCATCTTTTGACAGTGGCATATGATGGAGCAGATTCCCCCATAGTCTCGTACATATCTTCATAAATTTGTTTTGGCGTTAATCCTTTTTTTGGTAAATATTTTTTGCAATTTTGAATTAAAAAAGAAATGGCTATTACGTGCCAGTATAATTTTTTCTTTTGAATTTAAATGTCAACCTTAGGCTCAAAACTTTTCAATGTGCCCTTATAAAAGTATATGTACAATTTGTACCGCTTACACATTGTAATGCAATAAACAGAAAGAACTCATATAACCTGTACAGGTAGCAAGTCGAAACTCCAAACTCATAGACAACACGGGCCCGAGCAATGTGATACAAGGTCGTGAATTAATAAGTTTTTAAATATTCAAGTGGAACATAATAAAGGATAATAAGATATTAATTAAAAATAAAAATAATACGGCTCCTTTTTTTTGAACTCAACCCATAATCGAGCGTCAATAAAAATTTAAGATGTTTCACACCAGTAACAGGGTATCCGTATAATACCATACGTAACACGTTAAGTTGGTAATATATGGGGGGTGGTCCTTCCACGGTCGAAGAGGTCCATTTATATATTCGGTTCAAAATAAATAATATAGTAGTTCTACCACGTTTCAAACAAAAAATCACTCGCCAACATTTATGCTCGATGTACGGCGATTATGTTAATAAGGCGTGTAAAGTTGATAATGAGAATGAAATTTATATTTTTATTAGCGGCTTTGAAAGCTAAGTTCATACTTTTATACCACGAGTATTTAACCAGTGTTTAAATAAATATTAAACCTTTAAAACAAATTTAAATTAAAGGAGATCGAACCTTTTTATTTATTTATTATTGTCTCTCTTGGAAAGAAACGCAATTGTGATACATATCTGGTCCAGGCATATTTCATTTTAAATATAAGAAATTATTATTTATATAAATAAATAATAATTGGGAATTTTAGAAGATTTTATGTTTGGATCAAACTTTTATTCTCGAACGCCTTATATAGGCGTTTATTATATTTTGATTGGTTATAAAGGTTGCTATTAAATTATGATAGGTTTATTCATTTCAAAATATTAATTATGTGGATAATATTAATACAGGAATGAAAATTTATGTAATAGTTTCTCTCAAGAGGTTTTTTTTAATCGAACTGATGGTTCATTGTCTGTTCTGTATAATAAAAGAGATTTTGGACTTTAGTTATACTAGTCCCTTCGTCAGCTCTAGAGACGCGCGGGAGACGGGGCAGGCTACTTATCACGGCACCACCCTACAGCGAATATGATATTTGTGTCATACTTCTCTACCACCAGCACCTTTCATTATAGTCTATTATATATAGCGAGATACCCCACGGCCGCGGCAGCTACACACACTTTCATCTTCAATAAGGTGTCGTAATGCACATAGCTACACACATTTTACGCTGCACTTCGGTCATGGCATGGTCCTGCCCCCATTCTTTCAGCAGTTAGTGTTAAACTGCATCGTGTCTCTATCACCATTCAGTGATATTTGTGAACGTCACGGCAGTTTAAAATATTCAGTTCCAATCAGTGATTTCATTCGATAGAACAAATATTGTCCAATGCGGTGGTTGTTTACTCGTGGCGCGAACACACGGAGTTGGCACACATTTTATTTGAATTTCAATGAACACCTACATTATTCAGTGAAAATATTAACTCGTGTCGACGAATAAGTTGGTACACATAACTCAACATATACAGTATCTTGAATGTTTCAAATAAGAACTTGATTATTAGACCCCAAAATCAGTTTTCATTTATCTCCCCTGGGGTTCTATTTATGTATAGTGTAAAACGCCACTTGTTTACTACCGAGAGATCTAAATACCCGTTGATGTTTTGAGTACCTTTCTAACGTCAGTTATTTTGTACATAATTACACAGGGTAAAATAATAATGGAATTGAAATAGGTAAGCTCAGAAAAAAACGCACCAGATCTGATTAATTTTCTAGTATGGTGGTAGCGGGGTGTTGTGTTAGTTTATATAGGTATATATATAGTTCACAAGGAATTACCACCACGAGAGAGTCAGAAGGTTTATTGTTCACAAGCACAAAGAAAGTACAGCTAGTACACAAGTCTATAGAGAACAGAGAGGAACACTTAAGAAGGAAAATAATTGAAGCTGGCAGAAGTATAGCCCACTAACGTAAAGCCGATCGAAGGAAACAGTGACGTGCGCTTGCGTCGAGTGTCGTGGAGGACTGGCGCGGTGCAGAGCAAGCGCAGATGGGGGCGTGGCTACTTGACCTATTTACGCACGAGTGGCCCTTACGCTCAGCTGCTAAGCGCATCTTGCGGTAGCAGGTTCTGTTCTTCTGTTACACATAAGCACGCCACACTAGGTTTTCTGAAATTGTTTCTGGCCTACTCAATATGTTTTTATACAGCTCCTTTATAATTTGCTCACACCGTTAATTCTATTATAGATTGACATTTATCTCTCTTTATCTTTAATGTAACAGAGTAGCCTAGTGATCAGGTTTTCTTTTACATTTAGTATATAATACTAAAACTACGAATGAATACACTACGGCTGCATAATCAGTTATCAAACACGAACTCGCGAACTTCTTCTTACTTTATGGGTTGGGTTTAATGAACACAAAGTTTACCTAATTTAAATGGTTCGCGAGGCCAGTCGTACTCACATTTGGGTAAGGAAAAATGTCACCTCTGAGAAAATATGTAAAGCCTCGTAAGCAGTAATAAGGTATCCGGTTTCCTTCACTCCACAGATGAAACTCGAGAAGGCAATCTCTACCAGCCTTGGTTGAGCAGAGAATATATTGTAGGTGCAAAAAAATAAATTTATTTATTTATTTTATGTATCGTTTTAATTGTTAGCATTTAAGAAGTTAATTGAATTATAAACTCAAATAAGACAAGTTTCATCTGCAATGTTTCTTCAATCCGCAAAGCTGAGCACACAGGCTCCAATGGGTATTGGATCGTTAAAGTTCTTTGAATTACATGAAATTATACACAGACTGCAAAAAAGTTCTGAAGTTTTCTAAACTACATCAGATCAGAAAGTTATGAAACTAAATTGATTGCTGATTGATGTAACCCAGGTAGTATTGACAGACACGGGTGATTTTGACTGTCCAGGTAGTCGGCTAAAAATAGTACTTATTAAGCACTAAGCTTACTGATAACAGTACTTGTACAGTTAAATTAAATGTGTGAAATATAATGTAAATAATATGCAGATGACCTACAATTTTATGTGTTAGTAGTGGGGACCTCCACAGTGAGATTGCTAAGCTGAATTCGAACCTAAAAGCAATTCATAATTGATCGTCGCGCTTTGGAGTGTCTATCAATCATTCCAAATGCCAAGCTATTATTGCAGGTGGCCCCAGGATTTAAATTAAAATTAATAATTTAAACTTGTCCTACATCCAGTTACGTAAAAATTAGGTATGTTATATTTACAATAAAATGAACAGAGACATACAGGTCACGGAAGTCAGCCGTAAGGTCTATGCCGCGTTATGATCGTAACCTACACAATTTGAAGGATTTTCTTCCTTTTACGACCTAGCTTATGCTTGTTCAGACACTAATATTACCTATTATCGATTATAGAGATATGTGTTACCCAGATTTAAACATAGTTTCTTCACTTAGCAAGCTGGAGCGCCTTTACAACAATTGCGTCAGATATATTTTAGGACTGAACACGACTTTTAGTGCTATGATTATTCACTAGGGGCGCTGTGTCTACTATCGTTAGCGAGTATCATTTCAATTGTATAAATTTATGATACAGGTACTGCACTTCAAAACACTCCTCCCGCCTTGTTACAACTGCCTGTAGAACGTAAGAGAAACCGTGAGTTATCATTGTACAACCGTTTTTCAGAATATTTCAAAGTTATCAAATTCTGAAATATTCTGAAAAACTGTTGAAAAATCGCCAATGAGGTATAATTAAATATTTTTAATTATGCTTACATACGTTTTTAAGTATACTTTTTTTTTAAAATATGCATCTGATTTATTTATATTACTAATAAAAAGATTAACAATACTGATTGAGAGTAGGCTTTTATTTATTTTATGTATCGTTTTAATTGTTAGCATTTAAGAAGTTAATTGAATTATAAACTCAAATAAGACAAGTTTCATCTGCAATGTTTCTTCAATCCGCAAAGCTGAGCACACAGGCTCCAATGGGTATTGGATCGTTAAAGTTCTTTGAATTACATGAAATTATACACAGACTGCAAAAAAGTTCTGAAGTTTTCTAAACTACATCAGATCAGAAAGTTATGAAACTAAATTGATTGCTGATTGATGTAACCCAGGTAGTATTGACAGACACGGGTGATTTTGACTGTCCAGGTAGTCGGCTAAAAATAGTACTTATTAAGCACTAAGCTTACTGATAACAGTACTTGTACAGTTAAATTAAATGTGTGAAATATAATGTAAATAATATGCAGATGACCTACAATTTTATGTGTTAGTAGTGGGGACCTCCACAGTGAGATTGCTAAGCTGAATTCGAACCTAAAAGCAATTCATAATTGATCGTCGCGCTTTGGAGTGTCTATCAATCATTCCAAATGCCAAGCTATTATTGCAGGTGGCCCCAGGATTTAAATTAAAATTAATAATTTAAACTTGTCCTACATCCAGTTACGTAAAAATTAGGTATGTTATATTTACAATAAAATGAACAGAGACATACAGGTCACGGAAGTCAGCCGTAAGGTCTATGCCGCGTTATGATCGTAACCTACACAATTTGAAGGATTTTCTTCCTTTTACGACCTAGCTTATGCTTGTTCAGACACTAATATTACCTATTATCGATTATAGAGATATGTGTTACCCAGATTTAAACATAGTTTCTTCACTTAGCAAGCTGGAGCGCCTTTACAACAATTGCGTCAGATATATTTTAGGACTGAACACGACTTTTAGTGCTATGATTATTCACTAGGGGCGCTGTGTCTACTATCGTTAGCGAGTATCATTTCAATTGTATAAATTTATGATACAGGTACTGCACTTCAAAACACTCCTCCCGCCTTGTTACAACTGCCTGTAGAACGTAAGAGAAACCGTGAGTTATCATTGTACAACCGTTTTTCAGAATATTTCAAAGTTATCAAATTCTGAAATATTCTGAAAAACTGTTGAAAAATCGCCAATGAGGTATAATTAAATATTTTTAATTATGCTTACATACGTTTTTAAGTATACTTTTTTTTTAAAATATGCATCTGATTTATTTATATTACTAATAAAAAGATTAACAATACTGATTGAGAGTAGGCTTTTATTTATTTTATGATATTATTTTCGCTTTCTATTAAATATTACGTAGTTTCACTCGAAATATATAGTATAAAATATCTATAATCATTTGCTGTTTTAAGTCAATCTTATCATATTTATATAGAGAACTGCAATAGTGCTTGTAAGAAACATGTTTTGGACAGAATGGCGCTCATGACGTCGTTCACCCAAACTTTGCTTAGTCCAGTCCAATGTCGGACGCGAACAGGATGATATTATAGGTCGCTCAAACCGCATCTGACATAACGACCCACTTATCTATAAGCTAAAGGTATTGGAGAGATTATTTTGTAGAACTTATGGGGTTATATGCTATCGTGTGAAAAAAAGGGATGAAATTGTTGCGATATTAGTATAATTATGATTATTGTGCTTGTTGTAGCCTAGTATTGTGGTATCAGGCAAAGTGGCGCCAGCCGGTCTGATTGTAAAATGTTAAAAATAATTATAACTATTACACATGCTTCAATAATATTTGTATTTATGAACAAAGATTGCATAAAAATATAGCATTTTCGTGAAATGTTTTTTAATTTGTTTCCATATTCAAAAACGTATTCTATCATGGAGTTTGTAAGCAGCACCGTGGGGCAACGATGCTTTATCCGTTGAGGTGCATAATTTTAACTCGTATTCCGTTTGCTCTCGCAGGAGAACTCTTTGAATATTGAATACGCAAACGTTCACGTAAAACTGTTTATTTGTTAGTGTATAATATTGCCAGTATTATGGAGTTTATTTTCATTTATTAATTTTAAACCTCACAAATCGAAATTGGTATGTAATTTTTTTTATAGAATAGGTGGCAAACGAGCTAGCAGTTCACTTGATTGTGTAGTGATTACCGCCTCCCATGAACATCTGCAACACCAGATCGCAAATGCGCTGCAGGACTTAAAGAAAGGTGCAGGGGCTCTTTTCTTGAAGGTCCGTATGTCGTACCGGTGCGGAAATACCGCTGGAGACAGGCCGCAGGATGATGGATAGCAGGTGTGGTCATTAACGATGCCAGCTGTCTAGCAGTTAAGCCAGTGCTCCCTACACCCCAAAGAAGCAAATCAGCATCGAGACGGATCAGTACCTTATTGACCGGGAGCTGCCCAGATTGGAGCGGACGGTGACTGATCAATGGATCTAAGATGGACCCTCCCACTGTCGAAAGTGACCCCGGGCGCCTGCACCTTCGTCTATTTGTGCGGACTTATAACCGGTAACTGCCACTCCCCGTGTTGTTTTACGCGCAGCAAGCTGACGCAACCAAAGTGACCTCTCCGTAGACATTGTTCTACCTAGGACAGAGACAAGAAAACACAGGGTTGAATGAAAAATGTATATAGATGCAAGATCTCTTCGCCACGCCAGTGAATTAAGCAGATCGGATAGTACCTGGTCATCAACGATTCGAGCCGCTCTCAGTTGAATGCGGTCAGACGAAAGAAGCTGGCTTTGTAAAGATGCACAAGGTGGGCCGACATGAAATACTGTCTCGCTCTATTAAGCACACCCAGTTTTTTAGAAGCCAATTTGGCCTTACCCTCCAAGTGACCGCAGAACTGAACGTCGCTCGATATGTCATGGATAGCATGGATAGCTGAGGAAGCAAGGTGAGTGTTTTCAAAATAAGGAGATGCGACAAAGGTATTCTTTTTAGCGTTAAATGCGATTATGTCTTTGTGAGGTTAAATTGGACTAGGTTTTGTCAGCCCCAATCTTTTTTTTATCAAAGTTTCCCTAGTCCTAATCTCAGACACAAGTTTGTTCCGGCACTCTTTGACGTTTTATCGAGAAACCTTGGCACGGCCAGTGTATGCTGTCATCCGCATAGCAATTTCCTCGGGAATACAAATAATTCCTCGGCAAGCCATAGTTCATAGATCATGAATTCGTTATTTAATATTCATACTAACTATGCATACAGTATCTATATGCATACGCATACTATACATATAGTGATATAAGGTGTTATATTTACGTTTCTGTGTTTTGTATAGTGAGTGCGGGGAGCCAATTACGCTTAGTCCTCAGGGTTGGACGTGGATTTCATAGGCCGCAGTTATCACACCATCAATTAAATTACGCGCATTACCCCTTATGTTACAATTAACAGTGGTAGAGTTACACTGCAGCTTGTTTCCAGATGCAGAATGAAATAGGGTCATCTCGATCGGGGCAGAACCACGCCCTCATATAATACCAGCGTGAAACAACAGCATAATCTTGCTGTGTTTCGTGTGGCTAATTACATTTTTACAGCACATTGTAAATATGGAATATATGAATTTGCATATTTACTATGTCCAATGTGATAATTGTAAATATATTTTTTTTCAGGGTAACAAAGAATTACAGGTATCACTATTTCAAGCTTTCGTTCTACTGCTTTTCAATGATGAAGAGGTAAGTTTGAAAAGTTATACATATCATCAGACATTGGAATGCCACCACCCCCGAATATACATTCTGCTACTTAAAGTAAAGCTTTATTTAAGCATTATCTACTTCTCGAGCGGTAACTGTTTTTTTTTTCTCTTTTCATAATATGTATTATTTTGACATAAGTTCTTAAATATTGGTCAATTTGTATGTATGTGTTTATATATATATAAAATATATGTATGTAAAGTGCAGATAACCTTACTTAATATAAGTATTATTTCTGTTAAATTATTAATTATTATATTAATGTACTGTTACAATTAAAATAAATAAGAAAATATATATCAACCCAGGTTTAAAGAATACCTTTAAAAAAAAGGATTTTCGGCATTAAGTCAATTATTAAAAAAAATTAACAATGTTTGTTTTATTTATACAAATAAAGAATGAATAAATAATAATTCTGGTATTTCAAGTCTCATAATGTTATTTATATCTCTGAACTGCTAAAGTTGCAGCTATTCATTGTTAAGTCGATCTCACGAATATTGTTACTGCATTTTTATGTATTTAAATCCTACTCGGTGAAGATACAATATTTTGAAAGTTTGCTATATATTATATTAGTGTTACATGCTTTGTATTCTGATTATGTTTATCTTTGTGAGATACCATCACCCCTGGAAAAGCATTCTCACCTCTGTAAATTATGACCAGATGGACATTTCAGCGAGCTATAGTTCGATTCATCATGACTGTGGAGTGTAGAGATAACTTTAGTTATAATGAGTGTCCCCAAATATATATGAAATTAAAATGCCTGTGCCTAAAGGGTAAAATTTAAAGGAACCTAAAATACTTAAATTTTAACTCTTGTATGTTTTAGTTTCGGCTGCTGTAAATGTCCACTAAATATTATTTTTATAATGCTAATATAAATATTAATATATATATATATTTGTTGTCTGATGACAAAATACAATAATTAAAAGTGGGATATACAGCTCATTAATAGTGGCTCTATCGTGGAAAACTTTGTGCTTACTTATGTATATAGGAAGGCGAACTAAGACGCACTCTGCAATCGTTGGCGTGCGGTAAAGCACGCGTGCTCAGTTCGCGACGGTAACCACTTCGCCTTCAACTCTGACTTCACGAACAGCTTGTTCCGCATCAAAATCAACCAGAAATAGATGAAAGAGACCGTGAGTAGTTCTGAGATAGTGTGTTAGTTGATGATAAAGATATTACTTTTATTTTTATTATGGCTGATGGGCCACTGTTAGCCCGAGGGCTTTTACAACTTCACCGGGTTAAAAGGTGGCGAGCGCTTAGGGCACTCAGCCGAGAGTTCAGCTTTATTTATGAGTGACCAACATAAGAGTTCCCGAGAGGGAGCCTCGTTGTCACCCTACTCAGCGGGCCCCCCGCTCGTAATAATCTTAATCTAATTAGATAAAGCTGTAAAGGTTTCTGGATCAACAGCAATAAACATACACAAAAAAAAAACAAAAGTGACTTCGGCGTCAAAAAGCGTCAATCACACTGCTGGTCATTGGTCGCACTAGAGATAGTTTTGGAGCACCGCTGATTGGCATATTTCAATTGTGTCCCGTTTCTTTTATTTACCACTGGAACATGCACATAAATCGGCACTTGAAATTACACATGAAAAATCTGTTGTCCGTTGTTTACTGGAACAGTTGAGATTGGTTATAATATAATAGCCAAGCTGTAACTTACTCCCTGGTACAGCATGAATGGCCTCATGTTCGACCTAGATACTCCAAAACACTAGATATAGCATTTTGAAGTATCATATAAGATTTGATATAGCATCATAACAATGCTGTTTTGTCGGGTGCGTATGTATTAATTTATACTAAGTAAAGGCACAGAGAAAGATAAACCATTTTAATATGTCAGCATTTGCTGAATAGCGAAGTATTTTAAAAATGTAATAAATAATATACATATTAATTGAAGTTAGCTGACACTATGTATATTTATACAAATATTAATATATATATATATATATATATATATATATATATATATATATATATATATATATATATATTTGTTGTCTGATGACAAAATACAATAATTAAAAGTGGGATATACAGCTCATTAATAGTGGCTCTATCGTGGAAAACTTTGTGCTTACTTATGTATATAGGAAGGCGAACTAAGACGCACTCTGCAATCGTTGGCGTGCGGTAAAGCACGCGTGCTCAGTTCGCGACGGTAACCACTTCGCCTTCAACTCTGACTTCACGAACAGCTTGTTCCGCATCAAAATCAACCAGAAATAGATGAAAGAGACCGTGAGTAGTTCTGAGATAGTGTGTTAGTTGATGATAAAGATATTACTTTTATTTTTATTATGGCTGATGGGCCACTGTTAGCCCGAGGGCTTTTACAACTTCACCGGGTTAAAAGGTGGCGAGCGCTTAGGGCACTCAGCCGAGAGTTCAGCTTTATTTATGAGTGACCAACATAAGAGTTCCCGAGAGGGAGCCTCGTTGTCACCCTACTCAGCGGGCCCCCCGCTCGTAATAATCTTAATCTAATTAGATAAAGCTGTAAAGGTTTCTGGATCAACAGCAATAAACATACACAAAAAAAAAACAAAAGTGACTTCGGCGTCAAAAAGCGTCAATCACACTGCTGGTCATTGGTCGCACTAGAGATAGTTTTGGAGCACCGCTGATTGGCATATTTCAATTGTGTCCCGTTTCTTTTATTTACCACTGGAACATGCACATAAATCGGCACTTGAAATTACACATGAAAAATCTGTTGTCCGTTGTTTACTGGAACAGTTGAGATTGGTTATAATATAATAGCCAAGCTGTAACTTACTCCCTGGTACAGCATGAATGGCCTCATGTTCGACCTAGATACTCCAAAACACTAGATATAGCATTTTGAAGTATCATATAAGATTTGATATAGCATCATAACAATGCTGTTTTGTCGGGTGCGTATGTATTAATTTATACTAAGTAAAGGCACAGAGAAAGATAAACCATTTTTAATATGTCAGCATTTGCTGAATAGCGAAGTATTTTAAAAATGTAGATAAGTTTACGCACCTTGTTTGATAAATTTACTATGTGTTTTTTAAAATTAAGATTTCTATCAATGACAACTCCGAGATAAACCGTAGAAGTGATCGTTTCAATGTGGGGTACATTCTCATTCAAAGCACTTAATGTGTCACTTAAATTTACGTTTAACGGTTTCACGACAATTTCATGGTTGACGTCTATTTGGCTTATTGAGTCACGTATAGCAAAGTTGACGATTTTACTTTTACTAATATTAAGAGTCAATAAATTACCATGCAGCCAACGACAAACCGAATCAAAACCAATTTGAGCACACTGGTAAGTCTCTGACCATGTACGTGAACTAAAAACTATAGCTGTATCATCAGCATATGAGAATAATGCGCCGTTTTGAAGTTTGAGATCGCAGAGATCATTCATGTACACCAAAAAAAGACTGGGACCCAGCACACTTCCCTGTGGCACGCCGTAACTAACAGACAACTCAGAACTAGTATACGAATTGATCTTCACACTTTGCGTTCTATCTGTTAGGTAGCTATGAAATAGCGATAATTGATTACCTCTTATTCCTATTGCCTCCAATTTTCCCAGTAATATCGGAATAGAAACTGTGTCGAAGGCCTTGGTTAAATCCAGGAACATACCAATGCACTTTTGACCTTGGTCTAGGTTTTGTACAATATGGTCGACTAAGTTGTGTACAGCGTCTGTTGTTGACAAACTCGTCCGGAAGCCATACTGGTTACGGGATAATAAATTATATGTCTCCAAATAGGAAACCAACCTCTTGTTAATAATTTTTCGAAGATTTTAGACAGGGCTGGTAGTATAGAAATTGGTCTGTAATTTTCTGTACAGCTTCTATCTCCTGATTTAAAAATAGGACATACAAGTGCTTTTTTGAAAACGTTTGGAAACTTGCCTGAAACAATGCTTAAATTATAAATATATGTTATAGGTGGTACAACGACATCTTTGTGCTTTTTAAGAAACGCATTAGAAATGCCATCCCATCCAACTGCACAACTGTTTTTAAGCATTATTATTAAGCGTTCAACTTCCGCTTGATTTGTTTCCAATAACACAAAGGAATTTGAATGGATAAGAGGGCATGAATGAAATAAAGGATTTTGGTTGATTTTTTCAGCAAGACTTTTACTGATATTTGCGAAATACGAATTGATATTATTTACAGTAAGCTGTTTATCGATACAATTATTACGGAGGTCACTAGATGAAGATGAAGTTCAGGGTTTATTTGTAATGTTATTAATAACTTTCCAAATCATTTTGCAAGCCTTAGTAAATTCAACCTTTTCATACTCTCTTTTTGCTTTTCGGATCAAATTCGTACAAAAATTACGATACCTCCTGTATGAAAGTATTATAATTTCATTCTGCGGGAGTTTTCTGGTTTTTTTTTTGTATAGATTATCTCGATGACGCATGCACTTCAAAAGGCCTTGGGTTATCCAGGGTTTAAGAGCTTGCCTTCTACGAGATATAAAAAAGGCTTTTGTATTCTTTGTTAATGCTGATATTATTGGTTTCATAATAAGTTTGATCGCCACATCTGGATCTTGAGCCAGGTAAACTGATTCAAAATTTATGTTAGTTATAGCTTCTGTAAGTTTCTCTTCATTAGTTTTAGTACTTATCACGCGATTTCTAGAAACTGATTTACAAGCAGCGGATGATAACAAAATTGCATAGTGATCTGTGATGGTTGACTCTGGGACTAGGATCTTACTAGGACGTTTAGATTTTAGGTTGACGTGATCTAGACAGGTATAGCCGTGCGTGGGGAAGGTATGTCCTGGATGTAATCCGTGATGTGTAAGTAGATCGAGATAATCTAAGGAGTGATTAGGCAATGAACCGCTTGCAATATCAATATTAATATCACCTACAAGAATGATATTTTGAAAAGATCTATAATTGGTTAGCGCAAGGTCCAGGGATTGAATGAATTTATAATGATCCAGAAACGAATAAGGTCGATAGATGGCAAGAATTGCAACTTCCAGTCCTAGAGTGATCAACAAGCAGTTGCACTCAGATATATCCAATTCTATGACATTTATATTAGATAATGACTCACCAATATAAATAACTACACCATCGTTTTGATTGAAGTTATTAGCCGTAGCAAAATGATTGTAACCTTTAAGCCAAGCCTTTATCACCGGGTTACGTGAAAGCCAACACTCCGTTAAAGCAATAATATCGCAGTTCACGTTTATTCTTTGTATTAGTGTTAAAAGTCCATCGAAATTTGAGAAATGATCAATATCACATAGTAAGTTGTTCATGTTTATGCTAGTACAAAAATGTATAGTGTAAAATAACGATTTACATGCTAAAATATTTATAAACTGTCTAATATGTCTATGCTTTTTACGAGTATGCTGCGCGAAGATTCGTCCTTTCTTATGGATATGCGTCCTTGTTTCAGCCAGACAAATTTAATACTTTTTTCTTTTGCCTTAAGACGCACCGCCGCATGTAGTGCCTTGTTTGCCGGCGTAAGATGTTCTGACACATAAACCGGTACTCTGGGACCTACAAAGCCTAGTATTCCCGTATTTAGTTTTTGTTCAGGATGATCACGGTTATAGCTAATAACTGCAGAATAAAATTCGTTACGGCAGCGAGGGCTTCGGAATTTAGCAATAATTGTTCGTGGTCTTTTACTATCCTTATTTATTTTTGCTACCTTTGTACAAGTAAGAATATCGCAGTCTTCAACCTTGTGTGAAATTGCTGCACCTATATCCTTCAGAATCTTAACAGGACTTTCGGATACCTTCTCTGGCAAACCTTGAATTTCGACGTTTGATGCTCGTAGATGTTGCTCCAAGTTGTTCAACCATCCAGACAGAGTAGAGATCGATGACTCCAAACCAACAAACTTTAAGCTTAGGCTCTTATTTTCATCCTTCATAGAATTAATTATTTCTTTTAAGTCCCTATTCTGGCTTTCGAGAATAGTTACGTGTTCATCGAAGTGTTGTTTTAGAATCCCCGGTAATTCGACCTCCAACTGTTTACGAAGGATGCCAGGCAAGTCCACCTTAAACTGATCTCGTAATATTTGCGGTAGCTCGGTGCGCAGTGTAGACACTATGAGTTTCCCAACTTCCGAATCAGTAACAGGACTTTCGGATACCTTCTCTGGCAAACCTTGAATTTCGACGTTTGATGCTCGTAGATGTTGCTCCAAGTTGTTCAACCATCCAGACAGAGTAGAGATCGATGACTCCAAACCAACAAACTTTAAGCTTAGGCTCTTATTTTCATCCTTCATAGAATTAATTATTTCTTTTAAGTCCCTATTCTGGCTTTCGAGAATAGTTACGTGTTCATCGAAGTGTTGTTTTAGAATCCCCGGTAATTCGACCTCCAACTGTTTACGAAGGATGCCAGGCAAGTCCACCTTAAACTGACACTATGTATATTTATACAAATATTAATATATATATATATATATATATATATATATATATATATATATATATATATATATATATATATATATATATATATATATATATATATATATATATATATATATATATATATATATATATATATATATATATATATATATATATATATATATATATATATATATATATATATATATATATATATATATATATATATATATATATATATATATATATATATATATATATATATATATATATATATATATATATATATATATATATATATATATATATATATATATATATATATATATATATATATATATATATATATATATATATATATATATATATATATATATATATATATATATATATATATATATATATATATATATATATATATATATATATATATATATATATATATATATATATATATATATATATATATATATATATATATATATATATATATATATATATATATATATATATATATATATATATATATATATATATATATATATATATATATATATATATATATATATATATATATATATATATATATATATATATATATATATATATATATATATATATATATATATATATATATATATATATATATATATATATATATATATATATATATATATATATATATATATATATATATATATATATATATATATATATATATATATATATATATATATATATATATATATATATATATATATATATATATATATATATATATATATATATATATATATATATATATATATATATATATATATATATATATATATATATATATATATATATATATATATATATATATATATATATATATATATATATATATATATATATATATATATATATATATATATATATATATATATATATATATATATATATATATATATATATATATATATATATATATATATATATATATATATATATATATATATATATATATATATATATATATATATATATATATATATATATATATATATATATATATATATATATATATATATATATATATATATATATATATATATATATATATATATATATATATATATATATATATATATATATATATATATATATATATATATATATATATATATATATATATATATATATATATATATATATATATATATATATATATATATATATATATATATATATATATATATATATATATATATATATATATATATATATATATATATATATATATATATATATATATATATATATATATATATATATATATATATATATATATATATATATATATATATATATATATATATATATATATATATATATATATATATATATATATATATATATATATATATATATATATATATATATATATATATATATATATATATATATATATATATATATATATATATATATATATATATATATATATATATATATATATATATATATATATATATATATATATATATATATATATATATATATATATATATATATATATATATATATATATATATATATATATATATATATATATATATATATATATATATATATATATATATATATATATATATATATATATATATATATATATATATATATATATATATATATATATATATATATATATATATATATATATATATATATATATATATATATATATATATATATATATATATATATATATATATATATATATATATATATATATATATATATATATATATATATATATATATATATATATATATATATATATATATATATATATATATATATATATATATATATATATATATATATATATATATATATATATATATATATATATATATATATATATATATATATATATATATATATATATATATATATATATATATATATATATATATATATATATATATATATATATATATATATATATATATATATATATATATATATATATATATATATATATATATATATATATATATATATATATATATATATATATATATATATATATATATATATATATATATATATATATATATATATATATATATATATATATATATTTACACCCAAGTGCACAAATAAGATTGGCACTTGGACGCACTAGGGCTACACAACTAGGCACACATCCTCCTGCCTATACCCGGCAGGGAGGAAGTAGGCTACTCACCCCGGCACCCCACCGGAGGCCACATCCCGCGTAATAGTAGTTATATTAATAAAATTTGTGTACAATGGAGAATCCAACAATGGATTTCCTTGTACACTTGGTCAGCTGCCTGAAGAGTAAATACCCCGATGTCTTCGAAGACATTATAAAGAGCAACCCTACCGGAGGCAAAATCACCCTCAAGGTCCTCCTCAAGGGCCTCTGCCTCATCGTCCTCCTCGGTCTCCGAAATGGAGCTAGATAGCCCTTCGTCCCCGAGGACCTCCCGCAAGACACCAGCAACTTCACGCTGGTGGAAAGAAGCGAAAAAGCGAGCTTCACCCGCCCCGACGCCGCCACCCAAGGCGAAAAACGGGAAAGCGATGTCCCTCTCCCCGGCCATCGACATCTGTGGCCCAACCCCATGGCACCCCTCTGCAGCCTCACAGCAAGCCCCGCCGCTCCTCAGCGCTCCACTACTGGCTCCCCAAACTTCGGCTGTCTCACAGCCATCGAAACGCCCGCCGCCTGTCTTCATACAGGCACAAGATAAATGGCCGATTGTCGTATCGGCCCTTTCCAATCGCTACAAATATCAAGCGATCCCCACCGCTGTAGGCATTAAACTGCAGCTAGAAACCACGAATGACCATAGAGCGGTCACCCGCTACTTACAAGACAAAGGTGTATTCTTTCACACCTACACCCTGGCAGAAGAGCGCCAACTTAGAGTGGTTATTAAAACCTTCCGCGGGAAATCCCCGCAGACCTCATCAAAGAGGACCTCCAGGCTCAGAATTTACCCGTCCTATCCGTGCATAGGATGTACAGTGGGCATAACAAAAGCCATTCAACATGGTAATTGTGGCCCTCGAAGGTCCGAGGCAGGGGAAGCAGGTATTTAACCTGAAAACGTGCTGCCACCTTTCTGGGCTCACAATAGAGCGCCCTCATAAAATGGCCCTCCGGGCCAGTGCCACAAATGCCAGTTATATGGCCACTCTGCTCGCAACTGCTTCGGGAAACCCAGATGCGTAAAGTGCCTGGGTGACCATGGCACCACCGACTGTCCGAGACCCAAGGACAAGGCCCTTTTGGCTGCTTTCGGGCCCCGCATGTGTCCTGTGCAGCTCAGAGGGACACACAGCCAATTACCTTGGCTGCCCAAAGGCTCCCAAGCCGAAACGCCCGGCACTTAAAGTCGCACCTAAGGTAGCTACACCGATCGCCGCTCCCGCGCCTATTCTCGCTCCTGTTCGTCCTCTACGTCCCGCATGGAAACCTCCTACTGGCGTAGTGACCGTCGCTCAACCGGTTGAGCAGCCCCCTCCATCAGCCGGACGGCCGGTTAACGAAAGCGACCTCGACCTTGTGTGTCGCTTCGCCGCCGTTTTCAACGGCGCCGACGTCTCAGCCCTTGCAAAAGCCCTAAGGGACTCAATGGCAAGCCCGAAATCAGGATTGCTGCCACAATGCGCTACCAACATGTAGTGTCAGCCATCGTCAATTTTCAAGCATAGAGGGCCTTTATAACGGCAGAGTAAAACCGCGTTCCCTTAACGTCGCATTTTTTAACGCGAACGGTATTAATAATCAACGCGACGAAATCTTCAATTTTGTTCGCGATCACCAAGTCGACGTGCTCCTAGTGCAAGAGACATTCCTCAAACCGCACACTCGCAATCCCAACATCGCGAATTATAACATCATTAGGAATGATAGAACTTCCGCCGCTAATGGCGGAACTCTCATCTACTATAAAAAGTCCTTGCACTGCGTGCTCGTCGATACGCCAACCCTAACCTTCCTAGAAGCCTCGGTCTGTCAGCTAGCCATGACCGGCCACGCCCCCATCACAATCGCGTCCGTCTACCTGCCTTGCAGACGTGACGCACAAGTATTACGAAGCGACTTCGTGGCGCTCCTTTCCTTGGAAACTCAGTCATTTTGGCAGGAGATTTCAATAGCAAGCACACTCGGTGGAATGCAACTAAAATCAACCCCGGGGTTGGCTTTAGACTCGCTAAGCGACGCACTCGACTTCGACGTCGTAGCGCCTACTACGCCTACCCATTTCCATACATATTGGGTCACGCACCGGACGTGCTTGATATTGCCATCTGTAAGAACATCAATCTCGCCTTCCAAGGCATAGAGGTAATCCATGAGCTCGCTTCCGATCATCGCCCGTTCTTCTTCGGTTAGGCCCTCCGCCCCAACCTCACCTTCCACCAAAACCATTGTAGACTGGCACCGACTCAGGAACGCCCTGAGGGAAGCCACATCACCGCACCTAGATGCTATTCCTAGGAACATATCTTCAGTCAACGACACGAACCTCGCAGTTCATGCCCTCACTAGGCACATCCAGACCGTAATCGTGGATTGTTCGAGGCAGGTTCCCTCGGTGGAAGACCACCGATGGACCCTGCCAAACGACATAAAGGACCTAATGAGGCGCAAGAATGCGGCGACTCGTGCCCACGACTTATATCCCACTGAAAGTAACCGGCTGGTGCTACGTACCCTTCAGCGTGAAGTCCGATCACGCATAGCCCAGTATAGGAACGATCGGTGGGATAATCACCTCTCAACATCGAACCTTCCCATCTCGCCTACTGGCGACTTCCCAAATCCTAAAGGGGCACCGCCCAAACAATGCCTCCCCTTAGCGCGTCCTAATAAACCACCCGCCTTCTTAGACGAAGAAAGCCGAATGTCTGGCTGACAATCTCGAGCTCAATGCTCACCGAGCACCCTACCGATCGACGCCGCTCACCTTGAAATGGTTAACAGCGAGGTCGACCGGAGGTAAAGGAACCACCTCGCGATTCCGTCACTCAAGTTACATGCACCGAAGTTGAGTCCATAATTAAAACCTGCGACCACGCAAGGCTCCCGGCCCCGACGGTATCACCAACAAGGTGATGAAACTCCTACCCATGTCCATTTTACACCTACTGGTGATAATCTACAACGCGGCCATATCCAAAGGCACCTTCCCGAACACCTGGAAGGAAGCCGATGTCATAGGGATTCTCAAGCCCTCAAAACATCCAACCGATCCATCAGCCTATCGACCCATAAGCCTACTCAAAGTCTTGGGTAAGGTATATGAAAGGCTCATCCTCACCCGCCTCAAGGACTTCATGCTGTCCCGAGGGCTGCCAATCAATGAGCAGTTCGGGTTTCGCACCCAACACTCATGCACATCAAGTGCACCGCATCACGGAGCACATCCTCAGTAAATTTCTTCAGGGCTACCAAACTGGGGCACTTTTTCTCGACGTGGCGAAAGCTTTCGACAAGGTCTGGCACAACGGGCTCATATACAAACTATATGAGCTCGGTGTGCCAGATCGACTCGTACTTATCATACAAGATTTTCTCCGAAATCGAACCTTTCGTTACCGCGTCGAGGAACGCGCCCGAGGTTCACCCCATTTGTGCCGGAGTACCACAAGGCTCTGTCCTAGGTCCTACTTTATACACACTCTACACCAACGACATACCGCGCACTCGCGGTGTAGAGCTAGCCCTTTTCGCCGATGACACCGGCCTCTACGTGTCTGGATTTAAACCAGACGCTATTTGTAAACGCCTCAATCTGCAGCCAACACCTTAGGAAATGGTTTCGGAAATGGAGGATCGAGGTTAACCCACCAAAAGTGCAGCCATTTACTTCTCTCGGCGCAACAAAACGCCGCATCTCCAAACTATAGAGTTATTTGATCGTCCAATCCCTGGGAAAAGACAGTCAAATACTTAGGCGTCACATTAGATGAAAGACTCACCTTCGGTCCGCATGTCAACCGCGTACGGAATCGAGCAGCGTTCGTCCTAGGTCGTTTGCACCCGTTACTTAATAAAAATAGCAAAATGTCCCTGCGTAATAAAATTACACTTTACAAAGCGTGCATCCGACCCATAATGACATACGCAAGCCCGTCTTTGCGCATGCCTCCCGCGTCACATTCACCGACTTCAGGTAATACAAAATCGTTTCATGCGCAAGGCCACCGGTGCGCCGTGGTTCTTGCGTAACGAAAATCTACACATAGATCTTGAGCTGCCGACCATAGCTCAGTACCTGAAGCAGGCTTCTCGCCGATATTTCGACTCTGCCGTCACACACCGAAACCCTTTGATTGTAAGTGCCGCCACTTACAATCCCATCGCGAATCACAGATTTACCCGCGTCCGTAGGAGACCGAGGCACGCCCTCGACGACCCTGACGACGCAACCACCAGGGCCCAAGCCCTTCATAAAACACAACACACAAACATTGCACCCTCATATCGCCCCGCCGACGGCGGGGCGTCGCAAATAAAGTTATTCGCGATACCGCCATGTCACTGGCCGGTTCTCTCCAGTCCATACAGATAGAAGCGTTGCTGGAGTTTCTTGCGCCACTGCTTCTCCAGCGCCCACGCATTCTGAAGTGGTGGTACAGGTAGTTAATAATAATAGTGATATTAATTAAGATAATCCTCTGTCAGAAGCAACTGACCGAGCCGAGGTTCGGCCCTCTTGGGCACCCTCGAGTCAGACGCTCTCGCGAAACAGGGTAACGGTCTGCCGAGGCTCTCGAGCCTCTTGCGCTGGTTACCCATATATAGAGGTCTCGACTGAGAGCCATAAGCGCTTAGTCACCTCTCAACCCGGTGAAACTGTAAAAGCCCTGGGGTAACAGCGGCCATCAGCCCGAAAAAAAAAAAAAAAAAAAAAAAAAAAAAAAAAAAAAAAAAAAAAAAAAAAAAAACAAAAGTGACTTCGGCGTCAAAAAGCGTCAATCACACTGCTGGTCATTGGTCGCACTAGAGATAGTTTTGGAGCACCGCTGATTGGCATATTTCAATTGTGTCCCGTTTCTTTTATTTACCACTGGAACATGCACATAAATCGGCACTTGAAATTACACATGAAAAATCTGTTGTCCGTTGTTTACTGGAACAGTTGAGATTGGTTATAATATAATAGCCAAGCTGTAACTTACTCCCTGGTACAGCATGAATGGCCTCATGTTCGACCTAGATACTCCAAAACACTAGATATAGCATTTTGAAGTATCATATAAGATTTGATATAGCATCATAACAATGCTGTTTTGTCGGGTGCGTATGTATTAATTTATACTAAGTAAAGGCACAGAGAAAGATAAACCATTTTTAATATGTCAGCATTTGCTGAATAGCGAAGTATTTTAAAAATGTAGATAAGTTTACGCACCTTGTTTGATAAATTTACTATGTGTTTTTTAAAATTAAGATTTCTATCAATGACAACTCCGAGATAAACCGTAGAAGTGATCGTTTCAATGTGAGGTACATTCTCATTCAAAGCACTTAATGTGTCACTTAAATTTACGTTTAACGGTTTCACGACAATTTCATGGTTGACGTCTATTTGGCTTATTGAGTCACGTATAGCAAAGTTGACGATTTTACTTTTACTAATATTAAGAGTCAATAAATTACCATGCAGCCAACGACAAACCGAATCAAAACCAATTTGAGCACACTGGTAAGTCTCTGACCATGTACGTGAACTAAAACTATAGCTGTATCATCAGCATATGAGAATAATGCGCCGTTTTGAAGTTTGAGATCGCAGAGATCATTCATGTACACCAAAAAAAGACTGGGACCCAGCACACTTCCCTGTGGCACGCCGTAACTAACAGACAACTCAGAACTAGTATACGAATTGATCTTCACACTTTGCGTTCTATCTGTTAGGTAGCTATGAAATAGCGATAATTGATTACCTCTTATTCCTATTGCCTCCAATTTTCCCAGTAATATCGGAATAGAAACTGTGTCGAAGGCCTTGGTTAAATCCAGGAACATACCAATGCACTTTTGACCTTGGTCTAGGTTTTGTACAATATGGTCGACTAAGTTGTGTACAGCGTCTGTTGTTGACAAACTCGTCCGGAAGCCATACTGGTTACGGGATAATAAATTATATGTCTCCAAATAGGAAACCAACCTCTTGTTAATAATTTTTTCGAAGATTTTAGACAGGGCTGGTAGTATAGAAATTGGTCTGTAATTTTCTGTACAGCTTCTATCTCCTGATTTAAAAATAGGACATACAAGTGCTTTTTTGAAAACGTTTGGAAACTTGCCTGAAACAATGCTTAAATTATAAATATATGTTATAGGTGGTACAACGACATCTTTGTGCTTTTTAAGAAACGCATTAGAAATGCCATCCCATCCAACTGCACAACTGTTTTTAAGCATTATTATTAAGCGTTCAACTTCCGCTTGATTTGTTTCCAATAACACAAAGGAATTTGAATGGATAAGAGGGCATGAATGAAATAAAGGATTTTGGTTGATTTTTCAGCAAGACTTTTACTGATATTTGCGAAATACGAATTGATATTATTTACAGTAAGCTGTTTATCGATACAATTATTACGGAGGTCACTAGATGAAGATGAAGTTCAGGGTTTATTTGTAATGTTATTAATAACTTTCCAAATCATTTTGCAAGCCTTAGTAAATTCAACCTTTTCATACTCTCTTTTTGCTTTTCGGATCAAATTCGTACAAAATTACGATACCTCCTGTATGAAAGTATTATAATTTCATTCTGCGGGAGTTTTCTGGTTTTGTATAGATTATCTCGATGACGCATGCACTTCAAAAGGCCTTGTGTTATCCAGGGTTTAAGAGCTTGCCTTCTACGAGATATAAAAAAGGCTTTTGTATTCTTTGTTAATGCTGATATTATTGGTTTCATAATAAGTTTGATCGCCACATCTGGATCTTGAGCCAGGTAAACTGATTCAAAATTTATGTTAGTTATAGCTTCTGTAAGTTTCTCTTCATTAGTTTTAGTACTTATCACGCGATTTCTAGAAACTGATTTACAAGCAGCGGATGATAACAAAATTGCATAGTGATCTGTGATGGTTGACTCTGGGACTAGGATCTTACTAGGACGTTTAGATTTTAGGTTGACGTGATCTAGACAGGTATAGCCGTGCGTGGGGAAGGTATGTCCTGGATGTAATCCGTGATGTGTAAGTAGATCGAGATAATCTAAGGAGTGATTAGGCAATGAACCGCTTGCAATATCAATATTAATATCACCTACAAGAATGATATTTTGAAAAGATCTATAATTGGTTAGCGCAAGGTCCAGGGATTGAATGAATTTATAATGATCCAGAAACGAATAAGGTCGATAGATGGCAAGAATTGCAACTTCCAGTCCTAGAGTGATCAACAAGCAGTTGCACTCAGATATATCCAATTCTATGACATTTATATTAGATAATGACTCACCAATATAAATAACTACACCATCGTTTTGATTGAAGTTATTAGCCGTAGCAAAATGATTGTAACCTTTAAGCGCAGGAATCACCAGGTTACGTGAAAGCCAACACTCCGTTAAAGCAATAATATTGCAGTTCACGTACAAAAATTTATAGTGTAAAATAACGATTTACATGCTAAAATATTTATAAACTGTCTAATATGTCTATGCTTTTTACGAGTATGCTGCGCGAAGATTCCTTGTTTCAGCCAGACAAATTTAATACTTTTTCTTTTGCCTTAAGACGTACCGCCGCATGTAGTGCCTTGTTTGCCGGCGTAAGATGTTCTGACACATAAACCGGTACTCTGGGACCTACAAAGCCTAGTATTCCCGTATTTAGTTTTTGTTCAGGATGATCACGGTTATAGCTAATAACTGCAGAATAAAATTCGTTACGGCAGCGAGGGCTTCGGAATTTAGCAATAATTGTTCGTGGTCTTTTACTATCCTTATTTATTTTTGCTACCTTTGTACAAGTAAGAATATCGCAGTCTTCAACCTTGTGTGAAATTGCTGCACCTATATCCTTCAGAATCTTAACAGGACTTTCGGATACCTTCTCTGGCAAACCTTGAATTTCGACGTTTGATGCTCGTAGATGTTGCTCCAAGTTGTTCAACCATCCAGACAGAGTAGAGATCGATGACTCCAAACCAACAAACTTTAAGCTTAGGCTCTTATTTTCATCCTTCATAGAATTAATTATTTCTTTTAAGTCCCTATTCTGGCTTTCGAGAATAGTTACGTGTTCATCGAAGTGTTGTTTTAGAATCCCCGGTAATTCGACCTCCAACTGTTTACGAAGGATGCCAGGCAAGTCCACCTTAAACTGATCTCGTAATATTTGCGGTAGCTCGGTGCGCAGTGTAGACACTATGAGTTTCCCAACTTCCGAATCAGTAACAGGACTTTCATTTTCGGTATCACAAGCCGTCACAGAGCTTATGAGTGCATTTCCCACTACGCACAAAGAACCAACAGGGGTGCTGTCTGTAATTCTACATCTATTACTTTGGCAATTAGGGCACAACCATGCACTCTTTGCTTCCCGATTGAATTTCCGATACGCTGAAGATGTAATATTTACGCATAAGTAATGAAATATTCGGTCGCAAACGGAACATATAATCTTTTCTGAAAGTTTAACACCTTTATTGCAGCCGTCGCACAAGCTCATTGTAGTATTAATGTTGGCTCAAGTAGTAAAATAGGACTCTTTTTTGTTTTTTTGTAGTCCTTAAAAATTGGGAGTATTGTACCGTACGATTTTGAAGTTTTGCAGTGCAAATACACGCAGGCGCTAGAAATAAAATGGGTTGGAGTTTGCCGTAATAATTTTGTATGAGCAGAAAGCCAAAAAAATCTATGAGGGTATTTGCACACTGGTTTATCAGTGACAATACCAGAATTAGGGCTGAAATTGACACGAATTGCACTTGCACAAGATTGTTTATACACTTTTAAGAAACTTCGTCATTTAGCACACACGGAAAATACTATTTTTATTAAAATACAGTAGCCAAAACAATTTTAATTTATTCTTTAACACCGAGCTCATAAAAGTATACGTCTTTGCGATTTGACGTCATCTGTTACTAAAGCTAGACATGATTGTAAGTCCGGATGTGCGAGGAGTGCAGCTTGGCAGAGACTGTCTTTACATGCTTTAAAAGCGTTTAAACTTTCGCCTGTGATGTTTATGGTATGTGATCCTTTAACTGCACCAGTAAGAAGTGCGTGTAGAGGTTCCTGGATTTCAGCTGCGCCTGGAATTAGTCGCCGGTAATAATTGATCATCCCAAAAAACGTCTGAGCTCCTTGACGGTCTTTGGGATGGGAAAGTTCTTTACGACTTCAACTTTTGATTCTAGAGGCTTCACACCCTGTGCTGAAACGGTATAGCCTAAGAATGTCAACTGAGACACCCCTAATGTACACTTATTGGTGATAATAACCATATTATATTTTTTTAGCCGGTCGAACAGTTGAGTCAGATGGCATGCATGAGTTTCTTCGTCGGGTGAAAAAATGAGGAAATCGTCCAAGTAGACGTAGCAAAATTCCAGATCACGTGCAACTTCGTCCACGAATCTCTGGAATGTTTGTCCTGCGTTACATAGGTCGTAGTTCATATATAGAAATTCGTATAATCCAAATGGTGTAGTAATCGCCGTTTTGCATATATCTTCTTCGGCAATTCTTATTTGGTTATAAGCTTTCACAAGATCTATTGTGGAAAAGATACGGGAACCTGAAAGATTATGCGTGAAATCTTGAATGTGACGTATCGGGTACATGTCTGGTATTGTGCGGGCATTTAGCATCCGGTAATCTCCGCATGGGCGCCATCCATTATTCTTCTTTGGGGTAAGATGAAGTGGAGACGACCACGGACTGTCGAAGGTCTTGCCGTACCACACTTTATCATAGCTGCAAATTCCTGCTTTGCTACTTTTAATTTGTCGGGTGCCAACTGTCTTGGATTGCAAAGACAGGTGGACCCGGTGTGGTTCTCATGTAATGCACCGTGTTGTGTGCAGGGACGCGCTGGGTACCAGATGGCTGCGTTATCTCTGGATATTTTCTGAGTATATCATGGTATTTACTTTCTCCTGCCATAGTCTTCACGGAAGAAATGATGATAGAAGAAGATGCTGGCGTTGCTGTCGAAATTAGTGTTGTGGTGTCGTCTATAAGCCGTCTGTGTCGGACGTCGACTATCAAATTAAAATGCGACAAAAAAATCGACACCGATGATGGGCTTCGTGACGTCAGCCACAACAAAGCGCCAGGAGAAATCACGACGAAGTCCTAAAACCAATTCTAGGTGTGCGAAACTGTATGTGGATATACTAGTGCCATTAACTGCGAAAAGTTGGTAATCCGTCTTTGGTCGACCTCGTTTGAGCGCAGTTTTAGGAAAGACGCAGATGTCGCTTCCGGTATCGACTAAAAACTGTATCTTGCTTCTGCGGTCTATTACAAATAGGCGACCTGGTATTAAAGGGCAATCGTCTGTCGCCATTATCGACCGCCCTTTAAGTTTTCCGACACATAGTCGCATGTTTTAACACATTGCTTTGCATTGTCTCCGTACCTCACATGATACCAGCATTTCGGAAAACGTCTATAGCTCGATTGCGATCTATTTTGACTATTTATTATATTATTTATCTGCCTATGGCTACTCTTACCTCTCGAGCTAGACCGCGGTCTATGCTTATCACGAGTGGGAGCTTCTACCTGTCTCGTAAGCTGGTCGATCTGCCTCGACATTTTGTCCAATGGCGATCCCGGAGCAGAAGATGTGGCTGCTATCTGGGGTGTAGATGACACAATGTCTATCACCGCATCTGCTAGGTCGGCTAGGCTGTTTAAATCCGAACGGGGCTGTGAAGCGATTGCTGTTTGAACATGAGTTGGAAGACGGCTTGTCCAGATGGTCTTCAGGAATTCGTCAGGTACTTCTGTTCCCGCCAAGTGTCGCAGGTGTCGTAAGAACTACGATGGACGACGGCCACCCAGTTCCTAATGTGTCAATAACTGCTTGACTTTTCTTTCTCTGGACATCGATAACCTCTTCGTTAATTCGGTTTCAGGTGCTCGTACTTTCCGGTATGCGTAACGGTGCTCAAGTTGAGATATGACGTAATAGAATTTCGTCTTGTCATCGGATATTCCCGACAGCGCGAAATGTCCTTCTACTTGAGTGAACCATACAGCTGGTTCCTCCACCCAAAATGGTGGTATGCGAACACACACTCGAAAAGTGTCGAAGGGTACCGACGAAACATTGCCACTACCTCCGGTATTTTGTTGTTTCGACATTGTTGCACTTGTGATCTTAATATTCCAAATTCGGGGTCACCAGTACGGTGGTGGCGTGGTGTGTGTTAGTTTATATAGATATATATATAGTTCACAAGGAATTACCACCACGAGAGAGTCAGAAGGTTTATTGTTCACAAGCACAAAGAAAGTACAGCAAGTACACAAGTCTATAGAGAACAGAGAGGAACACTTAAGAAGGAAAATAATTGAAGCTGGCAGAAGTATAGCCCACTAACGTAAAGCCGATCGAAGGTAACAGTGACGTGCGCTTGCGTCGAGTGTCGTGGAGGACTGGCGCAGTGCAGAGCAAGCGCAGATGGGGGCGTGGCTACTTGACCTATTTACGCACGAGTGGCCCTTACGCTCAACTGCTAAGCGCATCTTGCGGTAGCAGGTTCTGTTCTTCTGTTACACATAAGCACGCCACAGGTGCAATAAGTCAAAGTTTTCCACAGATTTTGTAAGGATGCTGGTGGGTACTCTATAGATGCTGTTATTTCGTAAGTGACATTCCCTTTACTGGTTTTGAAGGACGAAGGCGCATTGTAAGGTTGTACAAGCTTACAATGCGCTCATATACAAACTATATGAGCTCGGTGTGCCAGATCGACTCGTACTTATCATACGAGACTTTCTCCGAAATCGAACCTTTCGTTACCGCGTCGAGGGAACGCGCTCCGAGTTCACCCTATTTGTGCCGGAGTACCACAAGGCTCCGTTCTAGGTCCTATTTTGTACACACTCTACACCAACGACATACCGCGCACTCGCGGTGTAGAGCTAGCCCTTTTCGCCGATGACACCGGCCTCTATGTGTCTGGGTTCAAACCAGACGCTATTTGTAGACGCCTCCAATCTGCAGCCAACACCTTAGGAAATGGTTTCGGAAATGGAGGATCGAGGTTAACCCTACCAAAGTGCAGCCATGTACTTCTCTCGGCGCAACAAAACGCCGCATCTCCCAACTATAGAGTTATTTGATCGTCCAATCCCTGGGAACAGACAGTCAAATACTTAGGCGTTACTTTAGATGAAAGACTCACCTTCGGTCCGCATGTCAACCGCGTACGGAATCGAGCAGCGTTCGTCCTAGGTCGTTTGCACCCGTTACTCAATAAAAATAGCAAAATGTCCCTGCGTAATAAAATTACACTATACAAAGCGTGCATCCGACCCATAATGACATACGCAAGCCCCGTCTTTGCGCATGCTTCCCCGCGTCACATTCACCGACTTCAGGTAATACAAAATCGTTTCATGCGCAAGGCCACCGGTGCACCGTGGTTCTTGCGTAATGAAAAAATATATATATTTTTTAAAGTGGTTTTTGACATGAATAAAGATTTGTCACGCAATAATAACTTTACCAAATCACTTTCACCAGAAGAGTTCACCAGATTAGCTCGCGCATAATCATCCATCTTAAAGAAATCCCATAAAAAGGCATCGGCGAAGCGTCCTGTTTCCAATTATGTTGGTTATTTCTTAAACTATTCGTAGAACCTATTGATTTATTTAACAGTGGTATAGCCACTCCACAATTTATTACTAGCTGCAGCACAAATAAGTCGGCTCGATCAGGGACAGACCCCACAGAATGCCATTTACATTGAGCCATGACAAGGAATCATAATGCAGATGCGTTGTCACCCTTGAGGACTGAGATGTAACGCTTCGTCACCAATAACAAAGACAATACAATGCAACAAAAGTTCTTCAAAAGCGGCACAGCGCCTAACACCCCTGCCCTCCCTCCATTGTTTCGGGTAATGTTCGACTTTTATGGATATTTTCAATGGATCACTATAATCTGAAGAATGAATTTAAGAACTCCTGCCCATTAATACTTTATAGCTGTTCATAGTAGAACATTACGTGAAACTCATTCATTAATATATTGAGTATTAATTATATGTTCATTCATTTGGAAATTAATGTATATAAGCAGATTTCTTAAATAATAACCAAGAAAAAGTCACGCAGAAGAAACAGACAATTATTGCCTCTTACTTACTTACACCTTAAGTTTAGATTTGGGCACCTTGTAACCGATTAAACATCGCAATGTTCATCTTTCAATCATAATAAGATAGAAAGAAATAGAATATTTATTTATCAAAAATATCTTTAGGCCTGGAAATAAAAACACATTAAAAGTTGGCAGAATACAAGCCTATCTTATACTATTATAAATTATACATAATATTTTTCTTTTTATTATAAAACAGAATAGGATTAGTATAACTAATACATATAGTATGAAGAAATACTCCATGGGTGCATTTCTAATATTGGTACGACATTCTGATTCTTACCATATTTTCTTACTTGAAGCACATGTCTTAAATTGTAAAGGTCAGTGATCCCATGCGAGTGCTCTCGTTTGCACAAATACTTACAGCACTTACGTATCTTGGTCAGTAGTCTAGTACTTAATGAAAAAATATATATATTTTTTAAAGTGGTTTTTGACATGAATAAAGATTTGTCACGCAATAATAACTTTACCAAATCACTTTCACCAGAAGAGTTCACCAGATTAGCTCGCGCATAATCATCCATCTTAAAGAAATCCCATAAATTGCACTATTGTAGTTCTCGCTGACGGCGAGGGCGTCACAAACAAGGATATTCGCGATACCGCCATGTCACTGGTCGGTTCTTCCAGTCCATACAGATAGAAGCGTCGCTGGAGTTTCTTGCGCCACTTCTTCTCCAGCGCCCACGCATTCTGAAGTGGTGGTACAGATAGCTAATAATCATGGCGGGTTAAAGAATCCTCTGTCAGAAGCAACTGACCGAGCCGAGGTTCAGCCCTCTCGGGCACCCTCGAGTCAGACGCTCTCGCGAAACAGGGTAACGGTCAAGCCGAGGCTCCTCTCGGGAGCCCTTGTGCTGGTTACCCATATATAGAGGTCTCGACTGAGTGCCATTAGTGCTCGGTCACCTCTCAACCCGGTGAAACTGTAAAGCTAATAAGCTCGAAAAAAAAAAAAAAAAAAAAAAAAAAAAAAAAAAAAAAAAAAAAAAAAAAAAAAAAAAAAAAAAAAAAAAAAAAAAAAAAAAAAAAAAAAAAAAAAAAAAAAAAAAAAAAAAAAAAAAAAAAAAAAAAAAAAAAAAAAAAAAAAAAAAAAAAAAAAAAAAAAAAAAAAAAAAAAAAAAAAAAAAAAAAAAAAAAAAAAAAAAAAAAAAAAAAAAAAAAAAAAAAAAAAAAAAAAAAAAAAAAAAAAAAAAAAAAAAAAAAAAAAAAAAAAAAAAAAAAAAAAAAAAAAAAAAAAAAAAAAAAAAAAAAAAAAAAAAAAAAAAAAAAAAAAAAAAAAAAAAAAAAAAAAAAAAAAAAAAAAAAAAAAAAAAAAAAAAAAAAAAAAAAAAAAAAAAAAAAAAAAAAAAAAAAAAAAAAAAAAAAAAAAAAAAAAAAAAAAAAAAAAAAAAAAAAAAAAAAAAAAAAAAAAAAAAAAAAAAAAAAAAAAAAAAAAAAAAAAAAAAAAAAAAAAAAAAAAAAAAAAAAAAAAAAAAAAAAAAAAAAAAAAAAAAAAAAAAAAAAAAAAAAAAAAAAAAAAAAAAAAAAAAAAAAAAAAAAAAAAAAAAAAAAAAAAAAAAAAAAAAAAAAAAAAAAAAAAAAAAAAAAAAAAAAAAAAAAAAAAAAAAAAAAAAAAAAAAAAAAAAAAAAAAAAAAAAAAAAAAAAAAAAAAAAAAAAAAAAAAAAAAAAAAAAAAAAAAAAAAAAAAAAAAAAAAAAAAAAAAAAAAAAAAAAAAAAAAAAAAAAAAAAAAAAAAAAAAAAAAAAAAAAAAAAAAAAAAAAAAAAAAAAAAAAAAAAAAAAAAAAAAAAAAAAAAAAAAAAAAAAAAAAAAAAAAAAAAAAAAAAAAAAAAAAAAAAAAAAAAAAAAAAAAAAAAAAAAAAAAAAAAAAAAAAAAAAAAAAAAAAAAAAAAAAAAAAAAAAAAAAAAAAAAAAAAAAAAAAAAAAAAAAAAAAAAAAAAAAAAAAAAAAAAAAAAAAAAAAAAAAAAAAAAAAAAAAAAAAAAAAAAAAAAAAAAAAAAAAAAAAAAAAAAAAAAAAAAAAAAAAAAAAAAAAAAAAAAAAAAAAAAAAAAAAAAAAAAAAAAAAAAAAAAAAAAAAAAAAAAAAAAAAAAAAAAAAAAAAAAAAAAAAAAAAAAAAAAAAAAAAAAAAAAAAAAAAAAAAAAAAAAAAAAAAAAAAAAAAAAAAAAAAAAAAAAAAAAAAAAAAAAAAAAAAAAAAAAAAAAAAAAAAAAAAAAAAAAAAAAAAAAAAAAAAAAAAAAAAAAAAAAAAAAAAAAAAAAAAAAAAAAAAAAAAAAAAAAAAAAAAAAAAAAAAAAAAAAAAAAAAAAAAAAAAAAAAAAAAAAAAAAAAAAAAAAAAAAAAAAAAAAAAAAAAAAAAAAAAAAAAAAAAAAAAAAAAAAAAAAAAAAAAAAAAAAAAAAAAAAAAAAAAAAAAAAAAAAAAAAAAAAAAAAAAAAAAAAAAAAAAAAAAAAAAAAAAAAAAAAAAAAAAAAAAAAAAAAAAAAAAAAAAAAAAAAAAAAATATAACAATAAGTCACCTAACGGTGACGGTAAGTGATTCCTGCGGCCCATGACATCTCCATTCATCCAAGGAATCATAATGCAGATGCGTTGTCACCCTTGAGGACTGAGATGTAACGCTTCGTCACCAATAACAAAGACAATACAATGCAACAAAAGTTCTTCAAAAGCGGCACAGCGCCTAACACCCCTGCCCTCCCTCCATTGTTTCGGGTAATGTTCGACTTTTATGGATATTTTCAATGGATCACTATAATCTGAAGAATGAATTTAAGAACTCCTGCCCATTAATACTTTATAGCTGTTCATAGTAGAACATTACGTGAAACTCATTCATTAATATATTGAGTATTAATTATATGTTCATTCATTTGGAAATTAATGTATATAAGCAGATTTCTTAAATAATAACCAAGAAAAAGTCACGCAGAAGAAACAGACAATTATTGCCTCTTACTTACTTACACCTTAAGTTTAGATTTGGGCACCTTGTAACCGATTAAACATCGCAATGTTCATCTTTCAATCATAATAAGATAGAAAGAAATAGAATATTTATTTATCAAAAATATCTTTAGGCCTGGAAATAAAAACACATTAAAAGTTGGCAGAATACAAGCCTATCTTATACTATTATAAATTATACATAATATTTTTCTTTTTATTATAAAACAGAATAGGATTAGTATAACTAATACATATAGTATGAAGAAATACTCCATGGGTGCATTTCTAATATTGGTACGACATTCTGATTCTTACCATATTTTCTTACTTGAAGCACATGTCTTAAATTGTAAAGGTCAGTGATCCCATGCGAGTGCTCTCGTTTGCACAAATACTTACAGCACTTACGTATCTTGGTCAGTAGTCTAGTACTTAATGAAAAAATATATATATTTTTTAAAGTGGTTTTTGACATGAATAAAGATTTGTCACGCAATAATAACTTTACCAAATCACTTTCACCAGAAGAGTTCACCAGATTAGCTCGCGCATAATCATCCATCTTAAAGAAATCCCATAAAAAGGCATCGGCGAAGCGTCCTGTTTCCAATTATGTTGGTTATTTCTTAAACTATTCGTAGAACCTATTGATTTATTTAACAGTGGTATAGCCACTCCACAATTTATTACTAGCTGCAGCACAAATAAGTCGGCTCGATCAGGGACAGACCCCACAGAATGCCATTTACATTGAGCCATGACAAGGAATCATAATGCAGATGCGATGTCACCCTTGAGGACTGAGATGTAACGCTTCGTCACCAATAACAAAGACAATACAATGCAACAAAAGTTCTTCAAAAGCGGCACAGCGCCTAACACCCCTGCCCTCCCTCCATTGTTTCGGGTAATGTTCGACTTTTATGGATATTTTCAATGGATCACTATAATCTGAAGAATGAATTTAAGAACTCCTGCCCATTAATACTTTATAGCTGTTCATAGTAGAACATTACGTGAAACTCATTCATTAATATATTGAGTATTAATTATATGTTCATTCATTTGGAAATTAATGTATATAAGCAGATTTCTTAAATAATAACCAAGAAAAAGTCACGCAGAAGAAACAGACAATTATTGCCTCTTACTTACTTACACCTTAAGTTTAGATTTGGGCACCTTGTAACCGATTAAACATCGCAATGTTCATCTTTCAATCATAATAAGATAGAAAGAAATAGAATATTTATTTATCAAAAATATCTTTAGGCCTGGAAATAAAAACACATTAAAAGTTGGCAGAATACAAGCCTATCTTATACTATTATAAATTATACATAATATTTTTCTTTTTATTATAAAACAGAATAGGATTAGTATAACTAATACATATAGTATGAAGAAATACTCCATGGGTGCATTTCTAATATTGGTACGACATTCTGATTCTTACCATATTTTCTTACTTGAAGCACATGTCTTAAATTGTAAAGGTCAGTGATCCCATGCGAGTGCTCTCGTTTGCACAAATACTTACAGCACTTACGTATCTTGGTCAGTAGTCTAGTACTTAATGAAAAAATATATATATTTTTTAAAGTGGTTTTTGACATGAATAAAGATTTGTCACGCAATAATAACTTTACCAAATCACTTTCACCAGAAGAGTTCACCAGATTAGCTCGCGCATAATCATCCATCTTAAAGAAATCCCATAAAAAGGCATCGGCGAAGCGTCCTGTTTCCAATTATGTTGGTTATTTCTTAAACTATTCGTAGAACCTATTGATTTATTTAACAGTGGTATAGCCACTCCACAATTTATTACTAGCTGCAGCACAAATAAGTCGGCTCGATCAGGGACAGACCCCACAGAATGCCATTTACATTGAGCCATGACAAGGAATCATAATGCAGATGCGATGTCACCCTTGAGGAGGTGAGATGGAACGCCTCGTCACCAGTAATAAAGGTCCTGCACTCACCAGACGTTTTCTACCAGATGACATCAACGACGCATAACATTTTATACTGCCCTAAGCTTTCGCGCAAACACAGAAGCACTCATTCGTTGTTTCCTTCTTGTTATGTATCTATATCACTATAGCACATGGACAATAAGATCGAAGGTAGATTCATATGCAGTTATCAGAGACACGGAACATGCACACTAAACCCGGACCTGATACCAACAATTTGACAGCAGCTGGCAATTTCTGCTGGTGACCAGCGCAGCGTTATTGCGAGGTCCGTGGGGATAACGTTACCTCGCAATAACGCAGCGCCGAAAATATTTTAAAGACATGTGAAGTCTGACACACTCTATATAGAGGAGGCTTGTGCCCAGCAGTGGGACTTTATATATTATATATAGATTTTTACGTTACTTCTTTTTTACTTTACTGTATTGCTTAATATAACATATCTGATAATAACGCCTGGGCAAGTTTCGCTACGCAATTCGAAATTTGATATAGATATATATATATATATATATATAAATATTAATATTAAATATATACAAAACATACCTGTTATCTTCACTATGGGTAGGGAATTTAGGGAAAAAGGCAATTATTAAGGCGGCCACGGCCGTCTTGGATGTACAAAGAGTCCCCCGACCACCCGCAAGGAAAAGCAGGCCGCTGGTGCAGTGTACTGCCATCTGGAATGGCATACAACTATGTAATAATAATGAAACAACGGTTACGATATTCCAAAAATTAGTTGTAGTATTGGGTGAAAGGGTCTATTTAAATAATGCCGTCACATATGCAATAGATGTTTTAAAAAATGAATTACCAAGCATTTACTCTAAACTATTAACTCTTTAGTCTATATTCAGTGATTTCAATGGCGATCACTAAGGGGATGTTAATTGTGAAAATAAAAAGAAGTTTTCGGTGTATTGTGTTTCTGTTTATTTGCCCCTCCTCCATATACATATATATACAGCAGCAACTTCTTTTTATTTTCACAATCAATATCCCCACGTCATTACATATTCAAATCACTGCTTATAGACTAAATAAAAGGGTTGCCATTACATAAAACTAAAACGAGTGTGGCCATTTGAACAAAAATAAATCCTAAATATAAAATATATATAAAACAATATGTTTTAATAAAGAGTAGATATAGCAGTGATACAACAATAATACATTATTTATTGGTACTTTTATGGGTGTGTTTAATTAAAATATAACTGTTTTACAGGTCTAATGTTTTCGTTGGCGTTCATAATGGATATGTTGGTTTGGAGCAAGGCGGGCCGTATTGACATGAACCCGGCCGAGCCCGCGCCCGACGCCGCGCCGCTGGCACCGCGCCCGCCCACCGATACACAACTCTGACCCTTACATAATTATGAGTCGCACTTTTAAAATCTACTGCAGGTAAGTTTGGCGATAAGGTCAATAATTGGTTAAATTGCTATAATGTATACATTTGATAAAAAAAAATCAAACTCATTGACCTTTATTTATGTATCATTAACACTTGGGTATATTTCTTTAACCGGTGTGTAATAAGTTTGATAATTAGTTGCATTTCTGCAATTTTGTAATATATATATATATATATATATATATATATATATATATATATATATATATATATATGTATATATATATATGTATATATATATATATGTATATATATATATGTATATATATATATGTATATATATATATATGTATATATATATATATGTATATATATATATGTATATATATATATGTATATATATATATGTATATATATATATGTATATATATATATATGTATATATATATATATATATATATATATATATGTATATATATATATATGTATATATATATATGTATATATATATATGTATATATATATATATGTATATATATATATATGTATATATATATATATATATATATGTATATATATATATATATGTATATATATATATGTATATATATATATGTATATATATATATGTATATATATATATATGTATATATATATATATGTATATATATATATATATATATATATATATGTATATATATATATATATATGTATATATATATATGTATATATATATATATGTATATATATATATATGTATATATATATATATATGTATATATATATATATATGTATATATATATATATGTATATATATATATGTATATATATATATGTATATATATATATATATATATATATATATATATATATATATATGTATATATATATATGTATATATATATATATGTATATATATATATATATATATATATATATGTATATATATATATGTATATATATATATGTATATATATATATATATATGTATATATATATATATATATGTATATATATATATATATATATGTATATATATATATATATGTATATATATATATATGTATATATATATATGTATATATATATATATGTATATATATATATGTATATATATATATATATATGTATATATATATATGTATATATATATATATATGTATATATATATATATATATATATATATGTATATATATATATATGTATATATATATATATATATATGTATATATATATATATATGTATATATATATATATATATGTATATATATATATATATATATGTATATATATATATGTATATATATATATATATATATATATATATATATGTATATATATATATATATGTATATATATATATGTATATATATATATGTATATATATATATATGTATATATATATATGTTGCAATATAATGTACACCAAAGTAGTCCTTATTGACCACTCAAAATAATCATCACATTATTATCTAATCATTTTTAAAGTTAGTTGCATAATTATTTTGTTTTTCGTAAAAT
Source organism: Teinopalpus imperialis (assembly GCA_029286865.1). Taxonomy (NCBI): domain Eukaryota; kingdom Metazoa; phylum Arthropoda; class Insecta; order Lepidoptera; family Papilionidae; genus Teinopalpus; species Teinopalpus imperialis. The sequence continues at coordinate 60,862 of JAGSMU010000403.1, forward strand.
GTGCATTTTCATATTGAATTGCAGTCTTGAATGATATTTTATGCTCAATAATAAGGCATAAATAACGTAGGCATAATAAATACGGAAAATAAATAATTGTTTAATGTTGCGTTTTATTTTCGACCTCTGTATATGTTAGCTTGACGTTCGATTTTACGTTTAAAGAGAATGTTCAATCAAATTAATAAGAAAAAAGTTAAAAGAAGAAGTTATAGTGTCAGAATATTGTGTGTAGAGTCATAGTTCTGCTCACACAATATGTTTTAATCTGTTTATAACATATAATAACAACAAACACAATATAGTTAAAGATAAGAAACGTGCCTAAATATAACATAGTATCACATTACCCAGGACTGAGTTTATTTTAAGACTGGGCTCGCAATATATTGTTTTAAATATTTTTGCTTCTTCATCGAATGTGTTCATAGACGTTAAGCATTTAAATGTATAATGCCATAAATAATGTAATTTATCGTAATTTTGATATTTAAATACGGCGGCAGTTTTGTATATATCATTATGCGTATTCAACAGGTATGCAATAAAGCCAAAGTTAAAATATACTGTACAATATACTGCCAGCTCAGTTCAACATTTCAGTTATTGCGAATTACATGGCTAGTGATTAGACATTTATATTAGCTTAGTACGAGTTTTTTTTTTACATTTAAAATTTTAATATAATTGTAAATATATTAAGATAATAAAACATAATCACATAATAAAATTAATCTTCTTAGACATTTTTATTTAGATAATTTTTATCTGTTGTATTTTATATTTAATAATTATACATTTATACTTCTTTATTTTTTTTATTTTTAAGTACACTGGACCTAAACTGGACTAAACGAAAAATGACCTCTAGAAAGTGTAATTTACATCACTAGTTTTTTTTTATACGTGTACAAGCCGTTAGTGGCGTAGCCGGTGATGTAGACGTAGATGGTGAAGCGCAGCAAACGCCAATTCTCTCTTCTCTTGAAGACCGATATTATACTCGTTCAGAGACCGTCGCAGACAAATTAATCTTATCCTATGATGTTTGCATGCAATAGGACGAAGCGTATCGCTTCGTCAATGAGAGGAATATGAGCGAAATGAGCAAGAGCTGGAGAGACGACCTATGCAAGTTTGCTGGAAGTCGAAGGATGCAGGATGCGGCTCAGGATCATGATCTGTGGCCCACGACCTCTTCTACAGATTTTCAACAAACGTTCAGAAGTGGACTGAGGACAGGCAGTGATGACAATGATGATGAAGTGATGACATCCAGTAACAAGTAACAACCATAAAATATCCAACATAAGAACTAAGTCACCTGTGTTAGGTGTAGTAAAGAAAAAATAAGATAAGAAAACAGTCGATCAGGATTTTATTAACACGAGGTTTCTACTAATACCAGGAAAATAATACAAGCCACCTCATTTCGAAGCACCATAATCACTGATAACGCTATATAAATAAACTAGTTAGCTTGGTAAACGCGGAACTATATTAGTTAATTAATTATTTAATAATGTTTACATGGAAAAATATTTATAAATTTAATGTACATGGTCCTATATTAAAATATTGAGCGGAAGAAGGTCACATCTTAACAGCAGTGCATACATAACAATTATTGCACTGTACACCATCAGTAAACATTCTATGTGGAATGAATGCCTACAATTGTAAACGATCAAATTCGATGCATTGGACAAGTCCCTAATGATGACCCGGCCTTGACAAACATGGCACAAGAAGTCATCGGTTACCGATATACCTCTCTGTTGGCCGACGATCAACTTCTCATGTAGATCGAAATAGTTCCTGAGGGTAATCACTTTACAAGCATCCTGTACTGACATTTGGAGGTGATAGTCACACATGATTTTCGCTAGACAGTCTTTAAGGTCCTTTATTTCGCAGCCAGGTTGGATATGCTGTATTAAAATGCGAGGATCAACATAGTTGCCTATCCGTTTTAGGAGTAACGTCACACACTCTGCCTTGTCCACTGTCTGCTTTATCAGATCAGTCCACAGCTCCTTGTCATTGTGCTCTTGGCAGAAGTTTATTGCTTGATTTATATCATTCAACTTCTCTATTATAATCTGCAATGCTTCTCTAGTGTTACCAATACGACTTAAGAGGAAAACCATTTCTGGATAAAATTCATTACTCTGACATACATCAAGAGCTTCCTGGATAGGATAGTTGTCACTGCATTTCAAGAAAGGCAATAATTTCTCCCTTGCATACATTGCATATAATCTGATAAGCTTCCCATGGTATCGACCATTAGGTTCAATCTTGCTGTAAGCATCTAGGTATTTGAAAAAAGTACAGGTCATGGTTCTCCAATTGTTTTTCAACCACCTCCACAGGTATCATAGTTTTCTGATGAGGCTTATCAACAAGTTCATCAGGAACTTTTTTCTAGCAGTATGGAAAGAGCTCTATCACAGTCTAAGCTCATGAGGTCGAGGATTTTATCATATATCACAGTGTACATATTATGTCCTTTGATTAATTTGAATACATCCATATGTTGCACTTTCAGGTAAGCGGTGAGAGCCTTATCATATTTCTTTTGAAAACAGTAAAGCAAGGCCAGTGCTTCTAAATAAACATTTTTATCCACTTTAGTTGTCAATAAATGTTCTATTACTTCTTTAATAATGACCCCGGTTTTGTACAATGCTGGGTTCCACTCTTGGACTAACTTCAGAAAGCCTTGTGGGTCTGCTTTAAGATATTCATAAAAAATCATTTCATAAATGTGTGGACTTAGCGCTTGTTTAGTAACCGTTGGTATATACGGGCTCTCAGCTGATTTACTTCAGCAAATTTAAGGATTTGGTTCTCCCATAAAACTTTATCGTTCTTGCATGTCCTTGCACACAAAATCTTCATATAGATGGTCTAAATACTGAACTCCAACAGTAACAATAGAATGTTTTACAGTTTTGCCGCCTACTTCTTCCAAAACTGCTATGGTTTTTTCAAAACGATTGTGTTCTGTCAACCAATAGACTCTATCATCTGTATCTGATATCTGGACTTGCAACCACTATATTTTTGGGAGAAAGATTAAAGAATCTATTTTCTTCAATTAACGTCTCTAAATAATAGTCATTACATGATTATTCCTCGTAACCTCGAATATTTAGACTGTCCGTAGAGACTTCACAAAATTCACAGTCTTTATAATCTGCTACAAGGAGAACAGGCCTTTGTGCTTTGCTAGTATCTGGATCGGATTCTTTTGGGACACCAAGCAGTACAAGTTGATCATCCAGGGGTCCAAGTCCACTAATGAAATAGTCCGTTTGAAATGTATGAACAGGATCTACTAAATATTCAGTCACATCCCTTGTTTGAAATTAGATTTGGCTTCGTTTTCGTATAACACAGATTCGTATTGTGTCAACCCATCCAATCATAAGTGTTCTGGGGGCAGACCAAAGTAAATTGCATCGATAGTCTTCTATGGACCTATTTGGACTTTTCTCCCATTGAATAAGCCTTAGAGAGCGCCGAGCAGCAAGGTCGTACACACGTACACCAATTTCACTTGCCCATGCTACAAATCTTTCCAAGCAATTGTTTGAACATAGCCCTCACA